>OX596012.1:59410056-59629003 GCA_951394025.1 Heteromyza rotundicornis
CACTTGGATTGCTTGTTTTATACTGTGCCGAAGAGAAATTCGGCTGCCTTTTATACAACCGACAGGCAGCATGGAAATTTCTCGACGCTCTTTCGAGAATGTTACAGAGTCTACCATGCCGTACGCTACCACATTCTACTGCATTTACTCGAACGTGTGTTGTGAAGAGCGTGATACACACAAAAATACAAAATATGAGTGAGTTGGTTTCCACGCGAAATTCGAATTGAATTGTGGTTTCTGTATATGGAAGCAGTTGCCCTTACGACCATTCAATGTCAAGATTGTTTTAATGAAAGCAGCTCTCTCTTGTGGCTTCTTGAAATTTCAACTTTAACACACTACGCTGAGGATGGGTGACTCTGAATGAATGTATTTTCCCGAGTATTCAGTTGAAACGGAATATTCGAGAAAATTCTCATTGTTTACACTTCTTTCTCGTTACTTTTTGATTCTATACATTAATGGGACATGACCTACATCAACAAAACATGGTGCAAAATGTTTAAATGACGCAGTTTATATTGTGGTTTTTTACGAAACTCTGCGAATGTAAAATAAATGTTTCATGTTTCATTCAAAATATTTCGCTATTAGAATATTTTTTTATTTTGCATTTGAATTTATAGCTTGTTACACAGACCCTGAAGTATTAATGCGGTTATAGTAGGGAAACAATTGTCTTAAGTTAACGTTTTCAATGCCAAAACTTCAACTTGCCATTTAAAAAGGGTCTTTAAATATTATGACGTTATCACCTTTGACCTTTGTTAATTACCTTATGTTTCCTGAATTTTTAAAATTTTTTAAAAAGTTTGATTTTTTGTAAATTTGTATGCCAATTTCAAACAAATCATACAAAATTGGTCGTTTTTAGCCAAAAATCAAACTTTTGAAAAAATTCTCAAAATTCAGGAAACATTTGTGTCACTTATCTTTCTTTTGCAAAGTAGTATGCTTTTGATGGAATAAACTTTTTGCATTAAAAAAAAATTGTATACCCGCAGGAAAAAGTTTAAGAATAGGTCAATTTTTGGATCCATCTGTCTCAATATTAACTACCTTTTTGATGAATTGATATTGTAAAGTGCCCAATTTTTTTAAACGGACCAAAAATATGGTTCATAATCAAGGTATAAATGTTCTAGGCTAGCATTCGACAGCCCTGACTTAATCCAATAGCCCCTGTGGTCGATATGACGTCCATAGCTAAGAAAAAAACAGCGAATAAAGGAGGATACACACAATATTAACAAAGCCAAAGTAGTAAATGTGAATACTTATCGAAATGTAAATAAAATTCATATTTTCATTAAAAAATGCTCGATGGCCCTATTATTTTGTCCAGCTGAATTATGACCAAATTCGCCTCAACTCAGCAAATTGGATTTTTTAATGTTTTTTTCTGCTAAATTTACACAATGCAAAGTAATAAATTAAATTGGAGTTTTCTTTACAAATATACAAAAATATGGCTCTGTCAACAATTACAGTGCAAAAAAATCTTGGCACTATTATTTTGACCAAGAGTGTATTTCACTGAGCAACAGCCAAAAAAGTTAAATTTTTCACGTCATATTTTTTAATCGCTACTTTTTCAACTAATCATTTTGTATAAAAATGCATATAGTATAGAAAATATATGTTTATGCAAAAAGTTGCTCCTGGCAAACCCAATAGTAATAAAAAAAAAATTTTCAATAAGCTCATTTCAAAAATTGTTTTTAATTTTATGATAATAGACCAAAATGTATTAAATGATACCTTGCGAACAAAAATTCGCAAAAATTAAAAAAAAAACAATTTTTAAAGTAACTTAAAGAAAAAAAATTTTAAAAGTGTGAACAGTGCGAATTTTCTCGAAATGAATGAAACTGAGTAAGCGCATGGCTGATCCACCACTTTGTTTGCCAAGAAGCCACAAGAGAGAGCTGCTTTCATTAAAACAATCTTGACATTGAATGGTCGTAAGGGCAACTGCTTCCATATACAGAAACCACAATTCAATTCGAATTTCGCGTGGAAACCAACTCACTCATATTTTGTATTTTTGTGTGTATCACGCTCTTCACAACACACGTTCGAGTAAATGCAGTTGAATGTGGTAGCGGCATGGTAGACTCTGTAACATTCTCGAAAGAGCGTCGAGAAGTTTCCATGCTGCCTGTCGGTAGTATAAAAGGCAGCCGAATTTTCTCTTCGGCACAGTATACAACAAGCAATCCAAGTGAACAGACCAAAGAAGAGAATAAGCTATCACAGCTAACAAAACGTACATATACTAGTACCAAGCTACAAGCAAATAAGTGAAAAAACAGTTCAATTCAAATTGAAGCAAAAGCAATTTATACATTGTGCAACAGGAGAAGACTCATAGAAAATAAAAGTGCATTCATATATTGTGCATCGAGAGAAGCAACATAGAAGACAAAATGCCAGCGATTGGAATTGATTTGGGCACAACCTACTCCTGTGTGGGTGTCTTTCAGCATGGGAAGGTGGAGATTATTGCCAACGACCAAGGCAACCGCACCACTCCCAGCTATGTGGCATTCACCGACTCGGAGCGACTCATTGGTGACGCTGCCAAGAACCAAGTCGCCATGAACCCCAAGAACTCGGTGTTCGACGCCAAACGTCTCATCGGCCGCAAATTTGATGACCCCAAGATCCAAGACGACATGAAGCACTGGCCCTTCAAAGTGGTCAGCGACAGTGGTAAGCCCAAGCTCAGTGTGGAGTTCAAGGGAGAACAAAAGAAATTCGCACCGGAGGAAATCAGCTCGATGGTGTTGATTAAGATGAAGGAGACCGCTGAGGCGTACCTGGGCACATCCATAACGGATGCCGTTATCACAGTTCCCGCCTATTTCAACGACTCACAGCGCCAGGCCACGAAAGACGCCGGCGCTATTGCAGGACTGAATGTGCTGCGTATCATCAATGAGCCCACAGCTGCTGCGCTAGCATACGGTTTGGACAAGAATCTGAAAGGCGAGCGGAATGTGCTCATCTTCGACTTGGGTGGTGGCACCTTCGACGTTTCCATTCTGACCATTGACGAGGGTTCACTGTTCGAGGTGCGTGCGACCGCTGGCGACACCCACTTGGGCGGTGAAGACTTCGACAACAGACTGGTAACCCTCTTGGCGGACGAATTCCAGCGCAAATACAAAAGAGACCTCCGCTCGAACCCCAGAGCACTACGACGACTGCGCACAGCTGCCGAGCGTGCCAAACGCACATTGTCATCCAGCACAGAGGCCACCATCGAGATTGACGCCCTCTACGAAGGCGTTGACTTTTACACCAAAGTAAGCCGTGCCCGCTTTGAGGAGCTCTGTGCGGACTTGTTCCGCAACACGCTACAGCCAGTGGAGAAGGCTTTAAACGACGCCAAGATGGATAAAAATCAGATTCACGATATCGTCCTGGTCGGCGGATCCACTCGCATTCCAAAGGTTCAGAACCTACTGCAGTCGTTCTTCTGTGGCAAGAGCCTCAACCTCTCCATCAATCCCGACGAAGCTGTGGCCTACGGCGCTGCCATCCAAGCAGCCATATTGAGCGGTGACAAGAGCAGCCAAATCCAGGATGTGCTTTTAGTGGATGTGGCGCCACTCTCTCTGGGCATTGAGACGGCAGGAGGTGTCATGACGAAGCTAATCGAACGCAACAGCCGAATCCCCTGCAAGCAAACAAAGACATTCACTACCTACGCCGACAACCAGCCCGCGGTGACCATTCAAGTGTTTGAAGGCGAGCGTGCCATGACAAAGGACAACAATCTCTTGGGAACCTTCAACCTCACTGGTATTCCACCGGCACCTCGTGGTGTCCCAAAAATCGACGTCACTTTCGATATGGACGCCAATGGTATTCTCAATGTCATCGCAAAAGAAATGAGCACCGGCAACGCTAAGAACATCACCATCAAGAACGACAAGGGTCGTCTATCTCAATCTGACATAGACCGCATGGTCAACGAGGCGGAGAAGTACGCCGAGGAAGATGAGAAGCAGCGCCAGCGCATAGCGGCACGCAACCAACTCGAAAGCTACGTGTTCAGCGTAAAGCAGGCCGCAGACGAAGCTGGCGACAAGTTGAGTCAGGCGGACAAGGACAATGTGTTGCAGAAGTGCACCGAAATTATAAAGTGGCTCGACAACAACACAACCGCTGAGAAGGAAGAATACGACTACAAATTGGAGGAGCTTACCAAGATCTGCAGTCCGATCATGACCAAAATGCATCAGCAGGCGGGTGCAGGTGGACCACAATCGGCCAACTGCGGCCAGCAGGCAGGTGGATTCGGTGGCGGCAACTACAATGGTCCCACAGTGGAGGAGGTGGACTAATCACATAACCATAAGACTTAAAAATTTCAATATCAAGACTGTTATGTTAATTAATTTTAGTTACATTGTATTATGGTATTAAATTAGTAGTTCATTTGAATAACTTGTACTTTTTTCGTTACATTTAAAACAGTTAATTTATATGAATTGTAATTATGCTTATTTAATAAAAATATTTAAAATGAACTGAAAATATGAAGTCTATGCTTTTCTCAAGTCGATTTCGATGCAAATCCTAGCTCATTCCTTCGTTTAAAATTCGAACAAAATCAGAAGAAAATCTACAATGGCACGATTGTCCATTAAGGTATCGATATATCCTTTATTTGTGATCAATGCTACGAAATTCAAAAAAGAATAAAAAATTAGTTTACATCATTTCTTTTTTTTTTTAATTCAAATGTTCATAATTTTTTACAATTAAATCGGTTAATTTTTATGAATAAGAATGTTTACTTTGGTAATCCCTCGCGCTCGGCCCAATCCAGCCATGAACCTTCGTAGTTTTTGATATTTTTATAACCTAAAGCCATTGCCGCTTCCGCTGCCTTCAAACTGCGTTTTCCAATTTTGCAATGGAAAATCAATTCGGTGTCGCCCAGTGGCTTTTGTCGTCCATATTTGGCTTTGAATTTCTGTGCATCAATATTCGGAGACAGCTCTTGACTGACGAGTCCCAGTGGGATGTTGATGCTTGTCGGTATCTGGCCGAATTCCAACAGCTCTTCTGGTTCGCGAACGTCAATTAGCAACTTTTCCGGATGTCTGGGCAAATCCTTTACCTCCTCGTATGGGGCTATAGGAATGGTGTTTGTGCTGAAGCGCATAATAGCACTTTTGCATGATATCGACAAAGGCCCATTGTGCTCTACACGCTGATGCAGTGGATGTCTTCTAACTGACTCTGATGTTAAATTACGCAAACAGTGTCTACTGACCGGCAACTGCCGAAGCAAGGAATTGCCCGCCGATTGACATAGTTTAGTGAACATTGTATTCCGTTGTATTTACCAATTTAAAGATACGCGAAAAAATTATATAAATTGAAGAAACCTTCCCAACCGCTCCAGAAATCACCGAATGTTTGTATGCTTTTTACTAAAGCAACATTTTTATTATCAGCTGTTCAGGAACAGTGTTGCAGTAGTTTTAATATTTTAATTATTCTGTATTAGCCCAGCCCATAGTGTAACTAGCCAAAGTTTGTAGGGTATAGGGGACAAAAAACAATTGTCGCAAACATTTAGTCCTGCGCTCACTTTGAAAAAAATAGTAAAAATATTGAGATTTAATTGTGAGAAGTTAAATTTTTGTGAGATTTTTTATTAGAATTTTAAATTGCTATGAGATTTGTGAGAATCTTTAATTGCACATAAAATATTTTACATTCCAAGATCTGCAGTCCGACCATGACCAAAACTTCAATCAGCAAGCCGGTTAATTTATTTTCTGCTAAACCTAAAATTTCGCCTTTTTTCGCTTTATTGGATCGGGTCAAGAAACATTTTCCGACCATTCAATATTTTGTAGTCGCTAATTGTATTAAACAATGACAAAATATTAAAAAAAATATAATAATGTATTTTGTAAAAAATTCTATTAAAAACAACACAATTACATTAAATGTTATTCTTTTCATATGTAAATTTTTTAAATTCCGTCATCTCAAATTAAAATAAAAGTCGTCCGTTATTTTGGCAAACCTTCACGTTCGGCCCATTCTAACCACGAACCCTGATAGTTTTTAGAATTTATATAGCCTAAAGCCATGGCTGTTTCTGCCGCCATCAAACTGCGCCGTCCAGATCTGCAGTAGAATATCACTTCGGTATCGTCGACCGGCTTCTGGCGTCCATATTTTGTTTTGAATTTCTCGGCATCGCTACGTGGCGACAATTCTTCGCTAACTACGCCCAATGGGATGTTTATGCTTGTTGGTATCTGCCCGAATTCCAATAGTTCCTCGGTTTCACGAACGTCAATTAACATTTTCTCCGGATGCTTAGGTAAATCCTTTACTTCTTCGTATTGTGCAATTGGCACAACATTATTTTTTGTGCAATAGGTCATGGTGGCAGCGAGTATTTGTTTCCTATGTTGTTGAGTTGTTTTTCTGACTGCGACCACTGTAAAGTTACGAGCCAAATGCTTGAGGAAAGATCCGCCAGCAGTTTGGCATAGTTTAGTGAACATGATATTTGATAAGTTTCCTATATTAAGTATATAGATAATATACAATTTGAATAAGTTTCATAAAAAATATGTCTAACTCAACTCACCAGAACCAGCAGCAAAATAAATCCAAAGTCCAATGTTTATAAATATAGAATGCCCAAATGTTTATAAACATAGCAGAAAGCAAGAAAGTCTGCTCTCAGATAGCAATGCTTTAGTAAACATTATCAGCTGTGGCTGAGCGCGTTCACTACAATTGTAAGAAAAGAGTACTCAACAGTACACTATAAGAAAATTTTACTTTTAATTTCTTACATAACAAGAACAAATATAACATGGTAACAAAAGAACTTGTGCTACTGAATGTTGGTAGTGGAGATTGTTTTCCAATACCACTGAATGTTTAGTGGTAGTGGAAGCTATAGTGCACTGAAAATTCAATACACTATTCCTCACTCTGAAAACAATTTGCCGGTCTTATCGATATATAGATTATACCAGTTCAGAATTAACATGTTTTTCCTTCGTCCCAACCTCTTAAAAGAAAGAAAAGTGTACAAAAATTAATTAAAAATGAGTTTTAGAATAAGAAAAATACGAGAAAACCATAACTTACCATTTTGGGGGGTCAAACAGAAACCCAAATCGATATTTTTAAAAATCTGAGAACCGGAACCGATATTCGTTTCGGTTCCTGTCCTTGATATTTATTAATAGCCATATTACTTTAGATCATTAACCAAATCTTGTTTTTTTGTCAAAATATGTGTACAATTTTACAATAACTTAATGTTTCCCTACATTTCAAAAAAGTAAAGGAAAATATGGTATCATTGCAGGCAAAATTTATTGACAATCATCCTTTTTCGGTACAAAAACGATAGAACCGTAAATCTGAAAATTTTAAATCATGTCTTCTTTAAAGCCAATTTGTTAATTCGTGCCTTACGCTTAAGTTCAGAAGGCTATCTTTTACTCAAGTATTGAGGTAGGAAAACTGAAATTTTCTCAATTTAATGACTTCCCGTTGCATTTGCTTTAATGTTATATGCGACAAAACAAAAAGAATCGTACTTAGCCAGTTAGGGAACGATTAAAGCCTTTCAAACCCACTGCAGGACTGATCTCGTGTAAACTTATTGCGTTGTTTAGATTCTAGACTGATTAACGCAAATAGTTTATGCAATACTAGTTTAATTAATGCCACTGTTTCATTAAATAGCCTTAAACGCTGATCTCTAAAATGAAACCAAACGGAAAAAAAATTCAAACTCGTGCAATCAAATGAAATTTGAACCCGGATTTAATAATATTAAAATATTTCACTGAATGTCATTCGGCGTATGCAAACCAATACTTTCGCATTGCCATTTTAAAATTGATTAGATTCCTTTCTAGCTTTTCATCAATGATCAATAGTGAGTCTGAGAAAGACTACCCTACTACGTAACAGGGGAATAGTGCACCTCAATCAATTGATAGTTGATAGTTTGATGAACTCGTTAAGTCTAGTAACTGAGTTTGTTATCTTATCAGTTTCACTTACTTATATAAAAATTATAATCAACTGAGCGTACAGATTGTCTGCCGGTTATGTGACCAACACGCGCGCGTATATATAGACGCCTTTAGTCAAAAGAATAATATTGAGAGAAGAAAGAAGCAAATAAAATAAACAGAAATTTGTACATAACTAAGTAAACAACATCTTCCATAATTCCACGCTTGACATTATCGCAATTTAGAATCGCAATCGTGCTATGGCTCTACAGCACATATGTAGTAGCTGAGAAAACCAAGTATATTATCTGCTACGAGTGGGGCGATTCTTTGAAGTGTTTAGCAGCAGCTCTTTCGGCATTTCTTGTTACCCTGCAAACATTCCCCCATGTGGGAAATTTCGTTTTACTTCTTAAATTTGATAAGAACCGGATCAGAAATTTTGATCAAAACATACAATGGGGGGTGGGGGCCAGGAGACGTTTCGCTTTCAGTTATTTCTTAGTTTTTGCAGAAATACATGCTCACTGAACTCACGGCGAACGCTCCAGAAATTGACGCAATTGTCATGAACTTACACGCACACACATACTGCTTAAACGTTCAATTAGTACAATTGACGTACATTTTCATGTAAATTAAATTCCATAAAGAAGAAGAATTTGTAATTTTTTTTTAAAAAATTCAGTTTTTATTTTTTTGCTTTCTTTTTTTATTTTTATAACAAAACTATATTATGGTTGAATTGAAAATCTTCAGGTGCATATTCAAATTAAAATAGAACAAGTTTCGTATACGACGTAGTGCCCAACTGTGCCTTGTAATATAAATTTGTACATTTTACAATTTTTTAAACTGAAGATTTTCTGCCTCTGCGCCACATTTGCTTTCTGCTGCTACATAATACAATATACGAATACAATTTATATAATATTTACTATAAATTTTTTGCAAAAATCGTGTTTAACTTAAAATACATTGGCTTAAGATTTAAGTCCTTCGTGTAGGCAGGGACAGGACAGTAAAAACACTTTTAAAATTACAACAACAACGAGGAGAAAAACACAAGTTGAATGGCATTTTTTAACTCTCTAACGATACTTGCTGTTGCACTTACATAACTAATAGTAAAGAAATGGAAATTAGTACACTAATTCCTCTATCAGGTGCAGGAGTGGTGGGGTGGAAAACAATTAAGTATGACACAAAAGTAGAGAATTCTACCAATAGGTTGGGATTTTACAAAAATACTCATCGGACACTATTGATAATAAAGCCTTTTTTCTACCTAGTAATCCTAGTTCCTAAATTGTTCTACACGCTGCTGCACGCTAAAAAATATATAATATGAGCTTTCCGAATACGATCGACATTTGAGTAGGTAATTGCAAATCACAATTGATTGGCTGGTTGCTTTGTTTGCCTGAATATTTAGTATTCAATGTGTGTGTTTGTGTGTGTTTGTCGTCACATGACTCCCGATGCCATCATCATTTGTCCATGATATGGCCCAATGGCTCGCCGACGCGTATCTTCTGGCCCGCTTGTATGTTGAATTCGAAATTGGTCGGTGCCTCGAATAGCAGCACAATGGTGCTGCCCATATTGAATTGGCCCACCAGTTCGCCCTTGTCCAGGTTAATATTCTCGCCGAGCGTCATCTCGCTGTATTCGTGGCACTTCTTGTGAGCGCCCACGTTGAGGCCCACCCAACGATTCGTTTTCAGCTGCTCGTCCATGTAGATCTGAACGGAGCCCACATTGGTGGCGCCCACGGCCGTGTAACTGAAGAAACCATACTGCCACTGACCGAGATACAGGGCGCGTTCGTTCAGGCAGAATAGACCGGGCAACCAGGTGGCAACTTTCGGACTTACCGACAACAACTCGCCCGCAAAATGGCGACGCACTGCCGGCTGCCATGCGGTGGGTGAATGGAAACGATGATAGTCACCGGGTGCCAAGTAAATAACGCACTGGTACAATGTTGTGGAGCCGTCACTCTTCAATTTAATCGCCTCCTCGTAGTTATCGGCTTCGGCAGCCTCGGGCTTCCAATTGGGCGGTCCCAGAAACGACTCGATGCTGTAGTTGACACCCTTCACCTGTTCAATGAGCGAATTTGTGGCCGTGCCAAAGTGTAGTACTTTGCCGTCTGCAGGCGATACGAGTGGTGCGTGTTGGTCAATTGTGCGGACGCCCTCTCTCAGCGGACGAGTAAAGAAATCCGCCAAACTGTTGTAGTGTTTGTAATCGGGATGCAGAGCCTCCTCCAGATTGACATTGAAAGCATTCGAGTACCAGCCATAGACATACGGACGCAGTGGAGTGGGTACATAGCAAGCAGCCAACCAACCCCAGCATCGACTTATGATGCGCAGCGGCAGCGAACAGTAGATCTTAGACTGGAATTCGGATGCAATGCGCGGTATCTCCTCGCGTTGGCACTTTTGCTTTTGCAGTTGCCACTCGATGGCGCCGAAAACGCAAATGCCCATTGGCGCCCAGCGCAAAAGGAAACCAGTCCATCGCAGCCAAACACTGCGTTGATTTGGTTGCAGTTCCTTACTGTGTTGCTCAGTTGAGTATGATCTGGTTTTACTGCCACCGCTAAGAACGGTCCGGCTTAGAATGCTTCCCACTTGGGCGTCTGCTGGCCCGCCGGAATGCACTCCCGGCGACGTCGATGTCGACTTGGTGGAGAAGGTCTGACGAAACTGGCGCAGCATGGGCCATTTGCCCTGCCCATGCTGTTGTTGTTTCTGATGAGCCTGTCGGAAGTTACCCGCTTTCATTAGAAAACGACCGCGCGGCACAAAGTAGGAAACCATTTCGAAAGCAGTCGAGTCGAGATGATTACGTATAAGCGAGCGAATGTTCTTAATTAAGATAAAAATAAACTTTATACTGAGCGTGTGTGAATAATATGTCAACATGCGACGGTATACAACCGCTGATGATTCGCTAAGTGTGGCGGGGTTTGCTTGTCTCCAGGTTCAGTCTTTGAATTGGGAGAAATATTTCAAATATTTCTGTCTTTTTTTCTCATGTAAATGTTTGAGTTTCTCGCAATTTCTGTGATTTTCCGCAATGTCGATCCGTTGCCTGCGAACAGTCAAAACAAAGTGAATCAAATTGGGTTATGTCCGCTACTCATTGCCTCTTATCAGTGTGTATTTAGCTTGCATTCTTTGTGTTCTTCACTATCAAGGTTGCTTGCTTCAGTAGGTATTATCGTGGAACGTCCAACTTTTAACTTATTTGGTTCATTTATAAATAAGGAGGATTCTAATATATTATATAATAGATTTTAATACAATATATTGTACAATACTCTCTTTTATTTTGTTATTGGTTTTGTTGATTCTTTTATTCTATTCTTTTTTATTTTGGTTAAATTATATTTTGTACGTCGCATTATTTTCAGAGCTGCCACGGTTCTGTGTTAGTAGGTGAAGTGCTCTCCACTGTGTCTCCACGAGACAAATTTTTACATTGATTTTATTCACGATATATGTAATATATATATGGGTATTCACGATTAGGTAGACTTATGTTCATGTCTTCGACGGCTTTTCCCGTTTTTCTCAATCCATTTTTTAGAAATAAGTTATTTTTTTGGTGATTTGGCTATCCGGTTGGCAGGGTATGGCCAGGTATATAAGTTATCTTGACCTTTGTGTTCACTATGTTTGTGTTGGTGAGATTGATAATGTATTAAGACCGTTATGCAGATGCGGCGGAATTCCGTTTTGGCAAAACGGCACATTTTTTGTTTTGTGTAGAGCGAAGTATTTTTTAAAGGTTTGATTTTTGAAGGTTCGCATCTGCATACCGTACTTTTAGTACTACTCACTTTGACTTAAAGGATTTGTTTTCAATCTCAACCAACTGTAACGCAACCCTACATTTGTCATCTCTACACATTTTGTCCAAATCAACATAAACAGCTGTTTCATCGTGTTTGTGTATTTGTTTTCATTAGTGCTAATTTTTACCAACAATTTGTGTCAACAAAAACTAAGAAATATTTTACAACTTGGAAATGAGCGAAGCGGACAAAGTTCCCATATCGTTCGCGTGCCAAAGATGTCTCCAACCAATAGCTCTCGATGACAATTTGGACAACATCAGCGTACATGCACGGGCCGAACTATCATGTAAGTTCATCATCAACTATCAGTTTTTCTCTTATGATGATTGAAATTATTTTTTCTCGTAGTACCCATTTATGCGGGCAATGGCAATACAATCGATGTACAGGACGCCAGCGGTTTCGATCACTTTGTGCCGCCTTACCGCCTGACGGACTCTATTAATGGCACGGGCTTTACGCTCGTTTCCGATGGACGTGACAATACAAAGTTTAGTGCAGCTTTTAAGCTGAAAGCGGAACTCTTTGACTGCCTCTCCTCCAATTCGGAAATAGATCATCCACTGTGCGAAGAGTGCGCCGACTCGATGCTTGAGATTATGGACCGAGAACTGAAGATAGCGGAAAACGAGTGGAGTGATTATAAGAAATATCTAAACAAGCTGGAGCAACAGCAAGATTGCCCCAATGTGGGCGAACTGGAAAAGGAGCTGGCTGAGCTGAAGGGCAGCGAACAGAAATTGCTCTCAGAGCTGGCCGGTCTCAAGCAGGAGGAGCACCTTCTTAACGAGGCCATCGAAAAAGAAGAGCTGGAGAAGGAAAAACTGCACGAACAGGAGGCCTCGTACTGGCGCGAATACACCAAACATCGACGCGAACTCATGCTCACCGAGGATGACAAACGCAGTCTCGAGTGCCAGATCGCCTATGCCGAGCAACAGCTGGAGAAGCTGAAGGATGCGAACATTTTCAATATAACATTTCACATCTGGCACGCAGGCCACTTCGGCACCATCAACAACTTTCGTCTGGGACGCTTGCCTTCCACGTCGGTGGATTGGTCGGAGATCAATGCGGCCTGGGGTCAAACGGTTTTGCTGCTGTGTGCATTGGCGCGGAAGATCGGACTCACCTTTCAGCGCTATCGCATTGTGCCCTTTGGCAATCATTCGTACGTTGAAGTGTTGGGTGAGAACCGCGAGCTGCCGTTGTACGGTACCGGCGGTTTCAAGTTCTTCTGGGACACGAAATTCGATGCGGCCATGGTGGCCTTTCTCGACTGTCTCACCCAGTTCCAACAGGAGGTGGAGAAGCGCGACACTGAGTTCCTGCTGCCGTACAAAATGGAAAAGGGAAAAATTATCGATCCATCGACGGGCAATTCCTATTCTATCAAGTGAGTAGTGTGTGTGTAGGGGACATTTTAATGATTTCATTCTATAACCTCGATATTTTTTTGCAGGATTCAATTTAATTCCGAGGAACAGTGGACGAAAGCTTTGAAATTTATGCTTACCAACTTGAAATGGGGTCTGGCGTGGGTATCATTGCATGAGAATCAATGAGTTTAGCAACATGTTATTAAGGTACTGTGTAAATGTGTATCCTCTAAATGTATTTTTAACGAAATTAACTTACATAGGTTATAGTTATGTACTATATAAAATTAAATGAAATTATAAATCTAAACTTTTGCTGCTTTCTGTGTTTTGGCCTCCTTTTCATCTTCCGATGAGTCATCGTCGCTGCCATCGGATATATCATCTCCAATCCATAGAGCTGCCTTCTTCTTGGCCTTTACTGCAACTGAGGCGGTTGTTGCCTTGCGTTTTAAAGCATTACCCTCTGCACTAGCACCATTCTTCTTTGCCTCTTCCGCCTTCTTGATTCCCTCCTCAACGGCATCGCTGACCTTTTCTGTGAGTTTGGAGCGGGCTGCCTCGTATTCGGCATCTTTAAAATCGTGCTTGGGCACTGCCAACAGCTTCTCCAGTTTACGCTTCTTGCGTTCCTCTGCCTCACGCTCACGTTCGCCTTGTTTGTCCAACCACGCTTTTAGGCGTTTCTCCTCGTTAATATCGCGCAACCTGCGTCCGCTGAGATCGCGACACGCCTCTCTGTTGGTGGTTTTCTCGATTTGTGCTCCAATGGCTCGCAACATCGAACCGAAACCGCCCTTGCCGCCGCATAGGCGCAGTAGGCAGTGTACATTGCTTCCCGTGTAGTCCAAATTGGCTGTTCGCGAAAGACGTTTCCCGTTTTGCTCCAGGTAGAATTCACTAGGGCTCAGCAGCTGCAAATACACGAAAATCAGTTTTTATTCGTTAATAAATTTTATAAGTTTCACAAACCGTTTTCGCTGTGATGAACTCCACAATTTCCTGATAGTTGGCAAATTGAATTTGTCCAATTTCTTCATTATTTATACAAATTTTCACCATTTTCCTTTTTTACGTATTATTTTAGTTTGTTTTCTCTTTGTCACTGTTTGCTGCGATATAAGTGAATTTAGAAAACCAGATAACAATTTTGTTGGAAGAGATGCATTTGGTGTGGTGAAATTGTGAAAAATAGTATTGGATATCAGAGTTGCTTGCAAAAAAAGGTAAGCAATGCACGAAATGGTAATACTTTTCTTTAAAAAAAATGAAATTTGGATAGTTGTTCAAAAATCTTGATATTATTGAGGTGAATATCTAATGTAAAAATGTTTTAACTGCCTCTTGGCGTAGCAAAAAGTTACATTTTAGCACACCGCACTGAATTATGTTGAACTAAATTTTTATCTTGTACCTTTTGTACCTGGTGAAAAAGTAAGAAAAAGTAGTATGTATTTAGCAACTCTGGTGCTCGTGTGTATACGAAAGTGAACAAAACAGAATACACGTGAATTTTAATAATTTTAAGAAATTCTACATATTACAATCAACAATCATGTCCTCGTCAAGTGAAGCTTCGGACGATGATGGCAATCAGCGGGTAAGATAAATATTTTTATTGCAAATGGTTACAAATTACAACTTTATTTCCCAGAGCCAAATCCGGGAAGAGCTCAGTTCGATGACCTTCGAAGAAATAATGAAACTGAAAGAGGAGCTTGGTTCAAAGGTGTATAAGGAAGCCGTGTTGGGCGTGGATGGCAATGACAAGAAGCAAAAGGCAACGAAAAAGTCCAGTGCTGACTTCAAACGCTTGAACAAAAATAGACCGCGTGAATTGTCCGCCAAACGACAGGTACTTCATTGAAATGTTAAAAATCTGGCCCTCATTTTAATGTTAAAAATCTGACAGGTGCCTTTCTTGGGCGTTGAAATGCGCACTCAGCGGAAAAAAGATGAGACGCAATTGTGCGATCCACGGTTCGAGGAGAGCTGTGGCACATACGATGTGAAGAATTTCAAAGAGAATTACAGGTTTCTCTCGAAGATACGCCAAAAGGAAGTAGTGCAGCTGAAAAAGCAGTTGAACGAGAAGGGCACGGGCGAGGATGAACGCCACAAAATCAAGCAGGCAATGCAAAGGCTGATCAACAAGAATGTGGAAGACCGCAGCTGGCATGCCAAGCAAGCCATGCTCAAGCAGGAACAGAGAGACATACAAAAGGCCCACGACGAGGGAAGACAACCGCATTATACCACCAAAAGTAAGTGCGATAGAGATTGTTAGATAATTTCTCCTCACCAAATTTATTCGCAGAGGAACGTCGCGCCAAGGAGCTTGTGATGAAATTTGAGCAACTCAAGAAAGCGGGCCAACTTAATAAACACTTGGAGAAGCGCCGTAAGAAGAACACGGCCAAGGACCGCAAGAAATTCAGCTTTGATTAAATGTCAACACTTTTCTTATCTGTATTCTCTTCCTTTTTTTTTTAATAAAATAACTAAAATTTAATTCCAAATTAGCCTGTGCGCAGCATTTTCGCATCGCGTTTCTCCTGTAGATCGCGTCGCTGTTCCTCGACCACGACTCGCCTTTCTTCCAAGAAGGCCGCATAATCTTCCGGGTTGAGTTCGCGCACAATTTCAATGCCACAGTTTCGCGCTGTGCCCACAAGCATTTCACACATTTGCTGAAAAAAATTATGGAAAAAAATAAAACCAACTTTAAGGAGTGAGGACAACGACCTACCTGCATTGTTAGCAAAGCATTGGCGGGATCTTGAATTTTAATGGCCGCAATCTCGTATAAATGCTTGAACGTCACTTTGCCAGCTGTCTCGCGTCCGGGATTCATGGCACCACGCGGAATGCCTGCCGCCTGCTTGAAGAAGAATGCTGCTGGGGGCGTGTGAATAACGAGATCATAGCTGCGATCGCTATTCACCGAAATGCGACATGGCAGCGGTATTCCTTCTCTCATTTCGGCCGTGCGTGCGTTGAAGTCTTTGCAGAAGGCCGCAATGTTAATAGCACGCTGGAATAGTCACATTTTAACTTGACTTTAATGCAACTAATATTGAAAAGTAATTTCACCTGTCCCAACATGGGTCCCAATGGCGGTCCTGCCGCAGCCATGCCCGCGGGTATGTTCGTTTTGAGTTTGGTCGTGTGGGTTATTTTGTCCACCACCCTTTTCATCGATTTTAATTTACCCGCTGCCTTCGACATTTTTACTTAAGTTTTACTATTTATTAAAAACCGTATAACACAAAGTCGGCTGGTTATGCAAAGCTAAGCGGATCAGCTGCTTGTATGGGAAATACCTCAAAAGAAAACTTCACCTTGTAGAGTTTACAGGGTTGCTTTAAATTTTTACTGCGCCCAAATTTCAATTTCTGAAAAAAATTTTCATAAATATTCTATATCTAATATCCATTCTCACGTTAACGTGTTTGGAAAAAACACAATCGTAAGTTTTTCAAAAAAAGCTAATTCTGACATTTTTACTAAATACAAAACGCCTCACGTTTTATGGAAGACAAAAGTAATCACCACCGTAAAATTAACTTTGGCTTGCTTTATGATGATATTCCCTTTATTTTGCGTTTTTTTTCACTTTACAACAGTTTACTAAACTTGTTATGTGTAATGAGATTAAATATTTTCCGCAACTTCTCCAATTTTATGATGAAGTATATTTTATTTTCATCTGCATATCGGGCTATCACTATAACATTTCATTTTATGTTTAAATTTCTACAAAAACTTGTTTCCTTCCTAAGCAACTCTGAAACCAACGGGATCGAAACGTCAAAACTGTCAGCCGTGGTGAAAAGTTAGGGGATGAAAAAACGGAAAAAGTAGGAAAAATTTCGAATTATAAAAACTTGCAGAAATATAAAAGGAATTCTATCAAAACTTGGTTGAAACTGAACAATAAAGTTGTGTGATTAATTTGCAAGTGAAGTTTACATCGGAAGTATTCAGTTGATAGCGAAATATGAGTGCGACAAAATTACAATAATAGCAAGGGGTGAGAAAAAAAGTCCAAGGTAAATCATCGTATCGAAGTGTGACATACAAGAGGGGGCCGGAGGAGTGCTCGTTTTCGCAATCGCACCAGGGCCCATAGTAAACCGAATTAGCTCTCGATGGTGCGCAACAAAACACAGTCGTCCTCGTCATCCTCATCGGGAAATGCCAGCGGCAGTGCTAGCAACAGCAGCAGCAGCACAAAATCGCCTATCAGACAAAACAGCAGCACACGCACACACCGCAAATCCTCCAGCACATGCAGTGTTGCCCTAATCGACGACACCAAGCCCGCCTCAACGGCCAGTCGGCGCACGCAACCGGACGACGAAACTGACTACGATAGCGCCACCACCCCCACCGGCCGAGCGACCGGTGGTTCGGTCCACAAACAGAATCTCTACATTGTTTCGTTTCCCATTATATTCCTCTTCAACGTTTTGCGCTCGCTCATTTATCAGCTGTTCTGCATATTCCGCTATCTCTACGGTGCTAGCACAAAGGTGATTTATCGGCCGCACAAACGCGAATGCAACATCGAGATCGTCGTAGGACCTGCAAACTCACAAAATCATTCCAATTCAAATCTGAGCGGTAAGGAGCAGGTGCTGGTACAGGGACACAATTCAACGGTAGCCACATATCCGCTAGTAGGAGTGCCACCGCATCGCTTTCGCCCACAACAGCAACTGGAAATGTCGCACAAGGGCAACACGACGTCGTCGTCTTCTTCTCCCGGTCCGGGCGATCCGCTGCTGGCCAAGCAGAAGCATCATCATCGCCGGGCCTTTGAGTACATATCAAAGGCTTTGAAGATTGACGAAGAGAATGAAGGTGAGCGAGCCATATATAGAGTGGTGCAAATGAGTCATACTTTAGCTGAAAAAGTTTGTTCTTTGTTTACAATTTGCTATTGTATAAGAAATCAATAAGCCAAAAGCAATGGCAAATTGCGTCTCGTTACGAAAAAAAAATGTTTTTTGGCGGCAACCTTTCGCATTGATTCCATTTTGTTTGCTGTTCTAGGCCACAAGGAGCTCGCCATTGAATTATACCGCAAGGGCATTAAAGAGCTGGAAGATGGCATTGCCGTGGACTGCTGGAGTGGGCGCGGCGATGTTTGGGATCGAGCCCAACGTCTGCACGACAAAATGCAGACAAATCTATCGATGGCGCGTGATCGCTTACACTTCCTTGGTAATTATACGCATTTTCGTTTTCATATACAAATCGCAGTTGAAAGTGTTTGTTGGTGCTACTATCAAATGTGAATGTGCGTTAGCGTTACGTTTCAATGTACAATTTAAGTTTAGTTTAGAAACTGTTCCTCCATACTTAGCATATTGAAGTTTTTATTTTGTTTTTCATTTTCATTTTATAATTTTGTTGTTTTACTTTTTGGTTTCCTCGTATATTCTCAATCATTTTCCATAATTTTGTGCGCATTTCGGGGGCGAACATTTGAAATACTCAGATCTGCTTGCCCAAGAATTGCGTTTGGAGCAAATGAGTCTAAAAGATGCAGAGGCTAAGAAGCGAAAGTCACTAGCGAAATCTACAAATGTTCAGGTGGTGCAGCCCATGGTTGTGGGTGGTGGTGCATCGACATCCTCCACAGCTAGAGCCAAGCTACAAACGGTGCGTAGCAATAATACCTCAAAATTGCGCAGTGGCATTCACACAGCCTCACCTGCCGGAGGCTCCACACCAGGTAAGCTGGCATCGACGACATGCATTTTACGGAAACTTAATTTTGAGCACAACAGATAACAAAAAAAAAATCGCCACAGTTTCATCGGTTGCTTGAGATTACTTTTTGAGAATCATTGAGGTATCACATTCAGCACCACACTGCATGCATGTGTTTTTAATGAAATTCATTTTTATTTCTGTTCTTATCCTAACAACTATAATTTCCTTGTAAATCATATTATTTGCCTATTGAACTTTGAAGATTCGAGGAACTAAAAAAGATTATTCTATTTCGCGGGGAAACAAAAACAGGTCGATGAATTGAGAAATGAGAATATTGGAGAAATTTAAATTTTATATCGCATTTGTCTGTTTTTGTTTCTTGCCGCTGTGACACACCACTTATATGGTTTGTTAAAGGGACTATGACAATAAATAAATCCCCCATCGAGTCTCTTTAACATGACCTCTCTTAGTGGTCACTCAATTCACAGTGTTTGCTCTAATCTTTGTCTCAATATTCTTCAGCTTCTGGCCGTAAATTGACCGTGGGCACAAAGCGTCCGGGCAACTTGGCAGTTATAAATAAATCACAAACTCTACCGCGTAATTTGGGCTCCAAAGCTGTGGCTGGCGGGTCTGCCCAGCGGCAGCCAGTGAAGACAGCGGCCACGCCTCCTGCCGTACGCAGGCAATTTGTAAGTTGTATTGAGCGCATTTTCAACAATAATTTTCCACATTCTTCATTGCAGTCATCGGGCCGCAATACACCACCGCAACGTTCGCGCACACCCATTAACACTGGCGGTGGGCAGGGCGGTAGCGGCGCCAGTACTCCCGTTGTCAGCGTAAAGGGTGTCGAGCAGAAACTCGTGCAAATAATACTCGATGAAATTGTAGAGGGTGGCGCCAAGGTGGAATGGTCCGATATCGCGGGCCAGGATGTGGCCAAGCAGGCCTTACAGGAGATGGTCATTTTGCCCTCCGTGCGTCCGGAATTGTTTACTGGTGGGTGATAAATGGAAAGTTATTTAAGTTTGTGTTTCCAATTTTGTTTTAATTTGCACTAGGTCTCCGCGCTCCCGCCAAGGGTCTGCTGCTCTTTGGGCCTCCGGGCAATGGCAAGACATTGTTGGCTCGCGCCGTCGCCACCGAATGCAGTGCCACCTTCCTCAATATCTCGGCTGCCTCGCTCACCAGCAAATATGTGGGCGATGGCGAGAAATTGGTGCGCGCCCTCTTTGCTGTGGCCCGAGAAATGCAACCTTCCATTATTTTCATCGACGAAGTCGATTCGCTACTCTCCGAGCGCAGCAGTAATGAGCACGAGGCCTCGCGTCGTCTCAAAACTGAATTTCTCGTCGAATTCGATGGGCTTCCCGGCAATCCCGAAGGCGATCGAATTGTTGTCTTGGCCGCCACTAATCGGCCGCAGGAGCTAGATGAGGCCGCCCTACGTCGCTTCACAAAGCGTGTTTATGTCTCACTGCCCGATGCGGATACACGTGAGTTGCTGTTGGCGCGTCTGCTGCAGAAACAAGGCAGCCCTCTGGCCACAGATGCTCTGCGACGGCTGGCCAAACTGACCGATGGCTACTCCGGTTCGGATTTGACCGCTTTGGCCAAGGATGCAGCCCTGGAGCCGATACGTGAACTCAATGTGGAGCAGGTGAAGTGTCTGGACATTAGTGCCATGCGCCACATTACAGAGAGCGATTTTCACAATTCGCTGAAGCGCATACGTCGCTCGGTGGCGCCGCAGAGTTTGAACTCGTACGAGAAGTGGTCCCAGGAATACGGTGACATTACGCGTTAATGTAGCACCAGGGCAGAGCTATTGTGCGAGCACTCTTCAACCCCACCCCCATCCCACGGTTTTCGATAGTACGTGAGTGCGTTTATTCGTCTTCACAGTTTAGTGTTAGTTTTTTTTTTTCCAATGTTTAGTCGATTATTTGTACACTTTAGATGCTAGGATGTTTTTGAGCGTTGAAAGGGTGGTTTGCGAAAATTCCATTATTTACTTTAAATGCAAGTGCATACCTTTTGCGAAAATTCCATTGTTTACTATAAATGCAAGTGCATACCTCTCCCTCCCCCCCAACAATCAAAGGCATCCTCTATATACATATACTCCAAATAATTAGTCTCAAATATGTTAATTGAGTTGCGATATTATTGAAATCGAGAATTTAATAGCGTTTAAACGTTCCATAGCATTCAACTGAAGCCAATGTTGCTATATTGTTTGTACACACTTTCTCTTCAAAACGGCTTACTGCTTTTTACTCAAATTGTTCGGTATTTTCATGATTGTTTCCTTTTTTTTTGTTTTTTTTTATTTAGTTTTAAGCTTTTCTTATTTATACTTAAATGTTATCTGTGTGCATCGTATGGCCCACTATTTATGCGCCTAATATGTATTCATTAATTTTATACTTATTAATCTTGTATTCATAATTATTGCACACATTCATTCCAACTTAATTTCTAAGCTTCTACACAATTTACACACACACACCAAGTTTCTTACTTTTCTACAAAAAAAAAAAAACAAGGAAGCATATAAATTAAACTTTGTGGAAAAAAAATAACACAAATCAAATAATCAATACAAAATTCATGCGTTTCAATCAGTCCAGTCGTCGCTCTCATTAGACGACTTTAATGTTAAGTTTGCTTTAAGTAACCAACGCCTTAGTTTGTTTTTAACATTTTAATTACTCATAGAACTAGAGCAATAGACGGTGCGCGTATTTCGTTAACATTGTTTATTTATAAGTACACACAATACGTTTTCTCATACACACAACACCTTACCTAAATGTGTTAGCAATAGTCCTAGTTTATTTTCATCAGTCTCACACCACATAAAACATGTTTGATTTTCATCCCAAAGGAAACGTTGTTCGATTTCAAATAGAACTTTACTTGTTTCAAAGACAACTCCTTAATAGATGTTTACTTGTAATACACTGGTTCTTTTTTCTTTTTTGCCAACTCATTTCCAATATATTTTTCTATATACATGAAGCCTATTAGAGGTTTGTGTAAGGTACTCTCTAAGTGTAAGTGATTGTCTGCCACATTAGGGCAGTACCCATAGTTTTATGCTAGTTATTAGAAATAAACAAAATATGAAATTCCAACCAAATTTTAGCAGCTTGTTTTCTTTTCTAGTAGTAATTAATTAGATACACACTGAGACAGGGACCAAAATGAACACCGTATGTATAAAATATCGTTGAGTTTCAAAGAAAAGATTGATTTCATTACAAAAACAATTCTTTTATCCATATAAGCTCAACATAAAATCACACACGATTTGGCATAAAAGTCCCACCACAACTAGAACCATAATTTTTAGAAGAGATTTATTTATACCAATTGTTTTCATATACGCTACCCAGGGCAAGTTTGTATGCGGTAGGGGTAGTTTTTTGCCTCTTCTCCTCTTAAACTTTCACTTTTTCTCCGATTTATTTCTTAATAGTTAATAGTAATACTTATGGCCTAACTAGTTTCGATTTTGACTGTAGTACTTTATGAATTGACAGCTACTTAGTTGGAATTAAGGTTCGTACTAAGCATATTTCGAACAACAAAATGCCTTGAATGAGAATGTTCAAAATTTTTCACTTTACTGTTTACTCTGATAAACAAGCCCTCGTTAAACCCTTATTGTGTAATTTTTATAAGCTTCCTACAATCATAGCAATAAAATTAATAAAAAAAGAGTAAAAAACAAGTTTTTTAAAATATAACCCTTTAACCGACTAAAAAGCAGAAAATAAATTTTCTTTAAATTAATTTCTGCAATTTCGATTTAAAATTAAGGGTTTTTGCTACTTTGTTCCTAATATCATTGCAAATTTTGAAGTAGCCAAAAACCCTTAATTTTAAATCGAAATTGCAGAAATTAATTTAAAGAAAATTTATTTTCTGCTTTTTAGTCGGTTAAAGGGTTATATTTTAAAAAACTTGTTTTTTACTCTTTTTTTATTTTCCCCTTTTTTTAAAAAAAAAATTTTTTTTCGGTGTATTTCTTTCCCATTTATATTTTGCCCGAATAGTTTTTCTTCTTAAATTTTTACATTTAAAAAATTTTTTTTGGTTTAAAAAAAAAAATTGCTCCCCCCTTTTTTCCCCCTTTTTTTTCCTTTTTTACTCTTTTTCCCCAATGCTAGCCTAAGTGAAAAATTTCAGCCCTGTAGCTTAAAAAATGCGAAAGTTAGAACTTTAAATTGGCTCCATTCCGCTCCCCTTTGCCCCCACACCCCCCTTTACAAAGGGTATAAAAAATCATTTTGTCAATAAGAACCCACCTACCAAATTTCATCATTGTAGCTTGAAGGAATCGGAAGTTATGTCATGTTTAAAAAAAAAAAGTTTGAGTCCCCCCACGGCCCCCTACGCCTCTGATGGACCCCAAAATTTAATAGAATGCATTGTCACCGGAGTTCTATTTCAGCTCTCTAGCTCATGTGGAAGTGTATGAAAAAGCTCGCCGCAGATTTGAGGATATATATATATATATATATATATATATATATATATATAGTCCGCCCAAAGCAAGTTAATATAAGGGTTATAAAAAAAAAAAAATTTTTCCAAAATAAAAAAAAGCAAGGCTAACCCCTTGATAAAATTTTTAGCAAAAAAATTTTTTTTTTCAAAAATAAAAAAAAATTGGTTTTGTAGTATCTCTACGTATCAATTTACAATAATTTATGCAAACAAAATTTTCCAAAAAATTAAAAAAAAAAAAATTTTTTTAAATAAAAAAAAAAGCAAGGCTAACCCCTGGTAAAATTTTTAGCATACAATTTTTTTTTTTTTTAAATAAAAAAAAATGGGTCTTGTAGTAATTACGTATTAATTCACAATGATTTATGCAAAAAAATTTTTCAAAAAGCTAAAAAAAAAATATTTTTTTTTAATTTTGTTTTTATGACGGACGGTTAAATTTCTAAGTATATTTACGTCGATTCAAATTTTAAATTCACAAGTACTAAGGTATCTTTACACATTAATGAATAGAAGTTTTGAATCGATATATGAAGTGGTGGGAAGTCCAAAGGGTCTAAGTGGCAAACAAATTAAACGGATATATAAAACTGAGAATAGTAGACAAAAACGGATCACGTGATCCTGTAATAACGAAATAATTATTTTCCTAATTTTACTTACCACATTTATTATTTTCAAATACTCATCGTTAAGCAGCGCACGTTCCAGTAAAGCAGTCGTTTGCCGTTTGTCCAGCCCCATCTGCTTCAAAGGTAAAAACGATTTCCCATGTGGCTTTCTAAAGTCTTACTCCACAAATTCTGGACCAGATGCAAATTCAGCAAAGTATTTTTGATATGATCACTGCAAATATGTGAAAAATTTGGGGACATCTACATATACTTGCCCGGTAGTAGCTTGCATCAATTTCTATAGCCCAACACTGTGATGTTTTTCGCTATCATCCACCCATTGTCGTGTCTGCGCACTTAAGAACAAAAGCCGATTTGTATTGTTTTTGGTATTTTTTTTTAAATTTATTTTTGAAGTTTTTTTTGTTGTTTTGTTATTTTACATGTACATATATCGCAATGTTCTTTCTTAAGGGAATTGTCTCCTCTCTTTAATTTATGATTTCTCTTTTGTTTTCAAATTTAAATATTCTTTGAAATTGTTTAACGCAAAAATCGCGTTGCTAATAATCCCCCGTGTTTTTTTTTTGTTTTGTTTGTTTGCAATCCCTCTTTCTCCTCGTCCTACCGTTCAAAAAACGTCGCCTTCGATTGTTTTAAATTATGTAATTTCATTCAATTATATATATTAACATGTCGATTGGATTAGAGACTGGCTACTACTACTCTCTCTCTCTCTCTCTCTCCCTCTCTCTTCTCTACGCCCATCCTAAGTTCCACTTCAGTAGTTAGTTTCGTAAATTTTGTTGGTGTTTTGAATTGCTTCATAAATGATATTTTTCAATTATAAATTTAATTACAATTTAAATGAAAAAATTCTAAAAAAGGAAATGCGAAATGCTCTCAACTTTGCATTTATGCCGGATTTTTTTCTTCTTCTTCTTTTGAGTACTGTGCAAGAGTTTTTGTGTTTAGTTTTTTCTTTTGTTTGTTTTTGTTTTGAATATATTTTAAGTTCTTTTTATTTTAAATATAATTTAATTAACAACGACCTAACTTCTATGGTTTTTGAGATTGTAAGCGAATAGTACAAGCTTCATTTTGTAGATTATAATAAATTTTTGAGTTACTGCAACCATTCTCAATGCGTTCGTGTGTTCAGTGTTCAGTGACCACCTCACACACACACACACACACACCCACACCTTGGTAGTGTGTTTCTTCTTGTCCAAAATCAAAATTCCGAATATTTAGTTATTGTTGTTGATGATGTGTATGGTATATGGTGTTGTTGTTGTTGTTGTCGTCGGGTGTGTTGTATTATTCGCAAACAATCCAGGAATAACGAGAGATGATGATCAATGAAATGGGCGCGTTTGTTGTGTTGATGTTGTTGGTTTTTGTCTATATTATGCTGAGGTGTCGGAGGCGGCATTGGCGATGCATGTAAATCGCAGTCCACTGGCCACAGTTTCAGCTCGCTCCATTTCCTCCTCCTCCACCTCCTCGATCGCATATTCGCTGCAACAACGACGCACACTTCAGCTTCATTGGGTCTGATATTGTGGCATCGCAGTGCTGTACATCATTTGCGGGGCCAGCGAGCCGTTCGCAGCCGCTGCGGCTGAGGCGGCTGCTGCAGATACGCCGGGCACCATGGCTCCTTGTACGCCCCAGGCGACATTCGGCTGAACCATGCGATAACCAGTGGCTGTGGAAGTGTGAACAAATGAGAAGAGGTTAGCAAATTGTCATTCGATGATAAATTCAAAGGTACACATACGCATTCCTCCCGCCTGTTGAGCACTGGTATAGGCATAGGGATAATATCCTTGTTGCATATACTGAGTCTGCATTTGCGCTGCTTGATAACCCTGTGCACGGAGAACGGAGAAAAGATCAATGAAAAATAAAGCAAAAGCAAAAACATCCTTTGTCTGCTCCACTCACCGCCGGAGGATACCAATAGCCCATCTGCTGGTACGCAGCTGCTGCATATGGATACTGAGCGGCCGCAGCTGCTGCTGCGATCTGCTGCTGTGTCATCATCTGTCCGGGTAACGCGGCACTGGCCGCGGCATTTGCGGCGGCGGCCGCAGCAGCCGCTGCTTGCTGCGCCGACGCAGGCACACCACCCTGTCCGATCATGGCGCCAGCTGCTGCAGCTGCGGCGGCCGCAGCACCCGCGGACGCTGCTGCCATATTGTTCATGGAATTATCACCGCCATTCTCCTTGCCCCAGAAGCACTTCACCAGATTGCCGTGCACCTCCGAGTTGTGCGTGTGCTCGATGGCGCGTGCCGCCGACTCTTTCGTCACGAACTTGATGAAGGCATAGCCCTTGTCCTTAAACACGCGCACATCCTGAATGGGACCGAATTGCATGAAGTGCTTGTGCATCAGTTCGTCGCTGATGACATTGGGCGGGAAGCCGCCACAGTAGACGGTGGTATTTGTGGGACTCGATTGATTGTACACATCCTCGAATGTGTGCCGACTGTTGCTCTTCACGCCCATGCCTCCCATTTTGCTGGATTCGCGCGGCGGCGGCAGTTTCCGTGTGGACCAATTCGTGCGAATCGAACGCGAACCGATCCATTGGCCGTTCATCGCTTGTATCGCATTCTCGGCTTCGGCCTTCTTGACGAACGACACGAAGGCGTAACCTCTCGACTTCATGGTCTGCGGATCGCGCACAATGCGACAATTGGAAATCTCCCCGAAGGGAGCGAATGCTTCGCGTAATGTTTCGGTTTCGATTTCGGGACTGAGATCGCCCACGAAAATATGATGATGTGAGCTGATGTCTGTCTTTGGCTGATTGCCAGGACTAGTGGCCCAGTTAACCTGTGAAATGAGCGGGAGTAGGAGGAGGAGGAATCGGTCAAATTAAATGGAATATGAACAAAAATGCGTATGAACAGTTAACCGAAGCAACAACGACACTCACTTTGATTTCCTTCTCGAGAAAGAGGCGCTTGTTCATTGCAGTCAACGCAGTGGTGGCCGCTTGGTAAGTGGAATATTCGATGAAGGCGTAGGGATCGTTGCCGGGTTCGCGTATAATTTTGCAAGTCTTCACTGGGCCCATTTTGCTGAATAGATGGATGAGCAATTCCTCTGATACAGTGGCGTCCAGATTACCGACGTACAGTGTCTTCGGTTGTGATTCGTCCATTTTGAGTCTGGTTGTGATTGTGTTCTGTTAGAGGGGGGTGGGGGGCTGGAGCCTACCCTACACAATTTGCGAAGTAATTCGCCTTGTGTGTGATTCCTTGGTTCGATTTATGTCTGTTCCCCGCCTGAGTGGGAAATAAGCTGTTTCAGCCTTTTGAAAATCTGTTGTCGAAGTCAGTGTATTGCAGAAATCATATATTGGAAGCTATTCTCGAGAATGAATGGCTCTTGGTGTTGGTAAATATAAATTCAAAAAATTTAATAAATCCTTTTTCTTGTATAAATTGTCTGCGCTCATCGGCTATTTACTTGATTCCCGCACACACATATATATGTATACATGTATATATGTATTTGTATATATTTCGCTACGTCTGTTTGGTTTGACTTAAAAACCTATTCTCAAATTGTAACCATTTACTTTTTTTAGCAATAATATTCGAACTGTTTCGATACTGTATCTGATGCTCCGTTCGTCTGCTGCTGTGATCATTGGTTATCTGCCTGAGTGCAGTTTGTATCGTAATATTTTCCTTTTAAGTAAATTATATCTCTATCTACGCTATAATGGAGTGTTGAAGAATTTTCGGTTGCTTTCCGTAGTATTCCTAGTGTGAGAGTGCTTCCAAAATCATAGAAATTCAATACTCATAGAAAAAAAGCGGGTGTTTTTTTGTGTGTTCTTCTTCAGTGCTTTTGTCGACCTCGTTGTTGTTGTTGTTTGTGGGTATAAACGTACAAAATAGTTTACAATCAAGTTTCGAAACAAATTGGCGTTCGCAAGTCGAGGCTGGCTCGAAACGGGCTTACAGGTCTACTGCAAGGAAAAGAGATGAGATGAAAGTTTAGTAAATATTCGAAAAGTAATTGATGTGTGTCTAATTGAGTGGAAAAGTAAAATACCACCACTTTAAAAAAAATTTAATTATTAAAATAAAAAAACATGAAAAATGTAATGTAATTTAAAGTGGAGAAAGAAGGAAAAAGTACAAGGTTGGGCTAGGTTGTCATCGGTCACCACGCAAGGCGAATGAGACTCGTATTCATCAAGTGCTAAACTGCAATGTACCAGACTAGAACATACACCAAGCAATTGACTAGCTTTAAGTTGTATTTTAGCGCTGAAGAAAGGCTTTCAAAATGCTTGCAAAAACGCTAAAAAATTCCAAGCAGGAAAGTTTAAAATTACTATTTTACACCTCAAGAAACCGAGTGAAATTTTAGTAAAGTCATTGTTGTCTGGAACTTAACTGTATAACAGAAGTAAATGGAAGACTGTTGACTGAGATATGAGGCGTTCAGTTCAGATCAAAATAGGTTCGACAAAAATATGGACTCAATCCATTATTTAACTTTCCGCTTTCTATGTTCAAAAGGTTGGAAAACCTTCGTTTTAAATTCTGGCACGTTCTGAATAGGGAAATAATCGTCCATGAAGTAATATTCATATAATGAATAAGAGAGATTGTGATATGGTTACGGACCCATACAGGACTATGGTCTTTAGAAAAGACGCCTAGAAGAAAGTGAATATGATACAGCAACAAAAAATTGAGATATCCCAGAAGCCCATATGTAGGAATGTCTACTAGACCCTTATGGTGAAAAACGGCGTTTCCCTACTGACAAATCGTGGCATGTCCCTTTTGATGGACATTTTTGGGATCCCGAGAAGAAGCTGCATCAAATATACCATTGTGGTTTATGAAAGTCATAATGAAAGTAATTGTAAAATACGCACATAAGATGTCATTTTCAAACAAAACATCAACTTGAGACCTTGCTTTGAGGAAATTAAGGTATTGATCTACTTTTTGTGATTAGCGTCTCCTGTTTTTCCCAGCAATCATTGAAAAAAAACTTCGAAAATACTGATTAAAAAAGCAAAATGCACGATTGATAGACGAAATAATCGAAAGATTACATGTGCGAATTATTTTTAATGTTGCGACTTTTTTTTTTGATTTATCGTTTTTGTCGAAATTTGGAAAATGCGGCATTAGGGTTAATGTATAAGCAGAAAATATGAAATTCTTTTTATTACATTATTCAAATGCACTTGCCCTAAAGTAGATACATTAATTCCACGCGAGACATGGTCACGGCCATAGTGCGAAAATTCGGGACAAAGGAAATTACAATGACGGGAGTGGAGTGCGAGTCCCTTGGAAGAAAAAAAAAGCCCAAACGCATTGAAATAAATGCGACAAAGCAAATCCCTTCTTTTCGCCATGCACACACACACACGCACACTACGACAAGAGGTCAAATGGTGCGGCCGATGGAGACAGCGGCAGGATATATTTAATTTCTTTGAAAAGTTCGCCAGCTCCACAAAGGCATATCCACTTACTTGAATTTATTGCTTCTCAGGTTTCTATACGCGATTTCCTTAGACTTTTTCACAAATTGAACTTGCAACTTTTCGCAATTAAATTACAAGTAAAGGGAATTTAACACGGAACACGAACTAGAACGGCCATCGATGACAAGAATGAAGAAAAAAAAGCAGGAGATGCAATAAAAAGACGAAGCAAATTTGCAAACCGGGTGAGCTGCTAGAGTGGTACTCTTCGCACTCGTGATTCGAACGCTTTTTTTTCGGCGAAAGGAAGACATTAACAATGCAGAATATATTCGAAAGAAGACAATGGAAAACCGCGCAGTTACAGCGTTGCATTTTCACTTGATTGTTTGCCATAAAGATTATAGCGATTACGAAACTGGTCGGTGTTTTTCAAAATAATCAAAGGCGCATATTCATTGTCAAACTAAAGTGCCTACTTAGCTTGAGTTAAACAAATAAGGTAAATAAGTTAAGTAGATACTTAATTTGACTATGAATATGGGCAAAAGATATTACAAGTAGTCGACTTAAAACTTACGAAGAACATAAGTCGAATCAAAATTTAAATTTAAAGAAAACCAATGTACTTAGTGGAATTTACTATAATATTGAAACTTCAAGAAATAAATTATGTAATAAAAAACTATCAAAAAAATAACATATAAATTTTAAAATTTTAAGTTAGGGTATTCGCCTACATTATATGTCGATATAAATTTCTAGTTTAATCTTCAAGTATACCCTTTATAAATGAGCACTCAAGTAAAATTTCATTATATTTCTGCCAGTAAAATAGTAATAAGCTGAGTGCACAGCAACACTTAATGAATGTCGTCAAGACGTCATTTTAGAAAACAGGTAGCGAAAATGCTCCAAAATTTTCCACTAATGATTAACTAATCTACCTACCTAAGGATTAAGGAAGTCCTGAAATACACTGTGGCAGCGTGTATGACATAGTATAGTGCAAATTTTTTCTTTAAAAAGGCAGATTTTATCTTAATTTTTCAAAAGTACTCAAAAGACCAAATTTGGTGTACTCGTTTCCCTATTGTTTTTTAAAATGTTAGCGAATTGATAAAAAAAAAAAATTATTTATAAAGTGCCGCAGTCCTGTTTGCTGCTACACTACTATGATAAATATCGAGTTTAGCACCTGAAAAGCAGATTAACGTTATTTTTAATAACGATCGAGTTAATTTCCTGTGCAACGCTGCTTTCAAGAAAAACTATTTTCACCGCAAAGTTTTGCGACAGTCATAAAAAAATAAAAATATAAGGACTAATTATGAGAAAATGTAACTGCAATATAACAAATATGATAAGTAAAATAATTAAGAATATATAAAATAATTTAAAATATCGACGGCCATCAATTGCAAATCTAAATGCAATGTACAAAAAACCGACTATGTACATTTCATTTCATGTCCGCGTTTTTCCGTCTGTCCGTCAACGAAGCACCATCTTTTATTCCTACCTACCCTTTCCCCCTAAAACAAAAGCAACTTTTACCAGCGTTGCGGCGGCTATCGACGACCGAACAATGAATTGAAATTTCCAAAAACCTATCGGCCAAGAATTATGACGTGGCCAAAAACACAATTTCCTGACTTTTTCCGCGCGATACTCAATTTCCATTCAATTCACTCAGTTCCGCATCACAAAAGCCATCGAATTTGCACCAAAGTTTCTTTATAAATATGTTCAAACAAATAAAAATAATACTTTTTGATATCGCGTCTCCAATTTTACCTTGCGTCGATGCGAACTTATTTCTAAAACTAGTGATGGGTAAAAAAGCACTCATTGTATTCGACAATTGATTACTTCTAAAAGTATTCGATACTCATTCATTGTTTCGAATGTCGAAAAAGGAGTGAAATATGGCTGCAATTTGCGGCAATTGATAAGGACAGCGCCAAATGTAATTTTTGCAGAGTTTTGTCATACAATTGAACTTTCAAATCAAAAAAAATGTTCGCGCCACCATTAAAATACGCGGAAAAAAGAGTTTGTTCCATACAAATGCTTCAAGTAAACAAGTATCGTGTACGGAGAAATGAGTATCAGATTCTATTGGGTACCCAAAAGTAACGACTCAACGCATCAATATCTATAACTAATAATAGTAAAACCGATAGCATGAGTTTTGTCGTTCAGCCGTTGTGGTAGAATTCTTGAACAGCTTGGGTTTTTAAATGACTTGCCTCAAAAGCAACGATAGATTTCCCGTGTTTCGATAAATATGCAGTGGCGTTTGTCTTCGCTACGATAGATTTGTCCGTTTTTTGTCCTGCTCTTGCTATGAGTGTGAGCAAGATGGGAAAAGAGAATGCGAATTCGAATTTCGAAGATGCGTAACAACATTGCCACCTAAAAGCAATTTTTTAACGGACAATGGAACTTTTTGTTTTTATTTCATTGAACAATTTTAGAATTTTATTGTTCGGTGTATGAAATAAAGAAAAACGAGCACGAACATGAAATATTTATTTCTTTAATTGTTTCACGCTGGAAAAAATGGATTATAACTTCAACAAAATAATAAAATTCGTAGTTTCCAAACGCCGCAATTGTGTGCATAGCGGGCGTATTTTCATATTTTGACAGCCGATACGCCATACGCTTTTACGCCGAAAGCACCAATTCTATTCTTACGGTAAAGCGGAAGTTCGGCTTCGGCCGAAAAGACCACCTTCGGTCGGACACTACTACGAACGGAAGTTCGGAAAACGGGCGTTTACACCGACCGAATGAACAGCATTTTATTCTCGAGGTCGTTCGATCTAAATACATTTTGAGATGACACTAAATATCGAATATTTTTTAAAGTAAACATTCAATGGGTATTTCAAAAAACTTCTTAAAACGACGGCCGCCGTTTTTGTAGTGGGGTGGTGAAGACCGTTTTAGAAAAAAGTTAAAATTGAATTTTTTAAAAAGTATCGAGTACAAAGCAAAACAACACCTTGATAAATTGCAAAATATATGAAAATCGTATAAATAATTGAAAAAAACAAATCATTTTTTTTTTTTAAATTTTGCATATTTTTTCTGTATTTATAATACAATATTATTTTTTATTTAAAAAAAAAACCCAAACTGTGGCCACACCACTTTGATTATCATCGCTTGAATACAATTAAATAGAAAATCGAATTTCTATTAGTTCTAAATGGGAAAATCAAAGAAACACAAATCGGAGAAAAAGTCCAAGAAAAAACATAAACACAAGGACCACAAGGAAAAGAAGAAGGCCAAGAAACTAAAGAAGGAAACCAAACAACCGAAGGAGAAAACTGATGAGAAAAAGAAGGTGACCCAGACTCCCCCGCCGGCTAAGGACGGCGGAAATGCCGAAGAGCTGGACAACTTCGCCATTCCTCTGGGTACGTTTGAATGACTCTAAAGTGAAGTAAATTTCCATTTCAAAATTTAAGAACTAATGAACAACAAATCGCATGCTCCCGAAACGCCCGCGGAGTACCAGAAACGCCAGAGCTACATACGGCGGGAGACAGACCCCGTAACGGGACGAATACGCCTCATCAAGGGCGACGGAGAAATTCTGGAAGAGATAGTGAGTAAGGACCGGCACGTTGATATCAATAAGCAGGCCACGCAGGGCGACGGACGCTACTTTCAAGAAAAAACGTACGGCTCTGCGACCAAACCAAAGCGCAAATAGGAATAGGTCAAATGAAACAGCTTTTAAGGCAATTTTGATTCAACTTAAACTTTAAGCTATCGTTATCTATGTTCAATATCCGCATTGCATGTACAGGGTGTTTTATTTATTTTGTAGAATCAATGGATAGTCATTGAATTGAACTAGATAACGTTGTCGTAGATCGTCGTAGAGAAGTAGAAAACCGCGCTATGTTTTTCTAATATATTAATATTTTCCGTATTAAGAGCGTATCTTACATTACATTTAACGAATACTAACTAAAACACCCTGTATATACAACTATATAATACATTTCTATTTAAATCATAAAAATAAAAGAAATTAAAAAAAAACAAATAAAGAATTTCAAAACTACGAAGCATAGGTAAAAAAAAATACTTTTCTCATGTGAAGAACATCTTAACAAAGTTGATAGAAGAACGTGGTGGAACCATCCTGCCAGGTCGGATCTTCACTGACTTTGGCCCGACACATGGGGCAAGTTTGTTCGCGCTTGAACCATGTGCTTACACAGTCGTCACAGAAAATGTGACTGCACTCGAGCACAACCGGCGTGCTGAACGTATCATGACAAATTGGACAGAGCGAGCCGGCAGCTTCCATTTCATCCTTAGTGGGCTTGCGCTCATAATCCTAGAACAAAAAGTTAAAGTTAAATCCTGTGAAAAATAAACAACCCAGAATAGCTCACCATATTGCGCACGAAATTCATTAGAGCCTTCTTCAGCGATTTGCCACGCTCCACAAATTCAAATCCTTTGGCACCCATATAGAAGGAGGAGAATAGAATGCCTGAAATCTAAACAAAGGCAATCAAATGTTTTTTTTTAAGTGGCTCAAATCTAACAAAGACTAGTAATTGGTAATTGAACTTTTACATTTATTGGGGTCAACAAAATTACTTACCACTTCCAGTCCGGAGTACGATTCAAACAGAAACATCAACCATTGGCGGGCTGGCGACAAAGCGCGGTAAAATTGCGAAACATACTCGACCAGCACGTACATTCGAGCCTAAAAAATCCCAAATCAACATTTTTAAATTAAAATAAGTCAATCCTAAGGAATTTCACAATCTTACCCTTGGCTTGTGTCGAATCACTTTGGTAGGCATCATAGTAATCGATATTTTAATAAGAATTGTGATCAATTTCACAATGAGATCATTGACGGCCACATAGTACAGCAGTACACCCAACGAAATCGCCTTCGTTATGGTCACCGTATTTCCCAGAGGATCGACGGAGTTAACCGATGGTAGGGGCTTCGCTGTTAATTGGCTCAGATAATTGCTGAGAACCTCCGAAGCGGATGATTGCTCGTTGACGGGAACGGCGCCAGTCCGCGAAATCGACGACACCTCAATTGTGACACTTTCCGAGGGCGGAGCTATCAGCAGGCCGAAGGGATCGGGCATAGAGGCGGCCAAGACAAACCGATAGGCCACGACGAACCCCACCAGACCGAAGTCGCGCACCAGAATACCGTAGCTCTTCTGAGAGAATTTGGCAATTTGTTCGCGCAGCGATTTGTTGATTTGGTATAGGATGCCATGCAGCAGCACTAGGTCCAATATGCCCAGCAGATGATCGTGAATGAATTTCACGAAGAGTATGCAAATGAAGGGCAAGTACCGCACAAAATGGCTGAGCACCTTGACGAACATATCGGAAATTACATTGTTGTCCTCGTCCACGTCCGCTGGCGCAGCATTGCGATTGGCGGTTGTTCCACCTCCACCGCCACCACTACCACCTAATGGACGCGGTGCAGCAGCACCATCATTTTGACGATTGGATAAGATTGACTCCGATGCAACCGGCTGAGGCAATGGTGGTGTTGTGCTTGTACTCCCGACGGCCATTCCACTGTTCGAATTGAGTTGAGGCTGAGTGGCACTGTTGGCGCCTGCCGCAGCCTCCTCTCGCATGGTTTCAGAGAGGATTCTGTATGCAGCCAGTCTTCGTGTTTCCGCTAGCGATTGTGGTGGCTCCTGATTGAGCAGCAGGTGAATGTTGTCGCCCGCATTTGCGGTACTTTCGCTGGTGCTCAAAGGCGTGTAGCGGAAATTGCCAGAATGTGTTATCAATGAACGCAGTGCTTCGGTTGAAGGTGCCGTGGAGAACGACAGTACATCGTTTAGATTCATCCGCCAGGTGCGTGTGTTACGAGCGGTCTGCGAATTTGGGGCCGCCTGTGCGAATGTTGCACTACCGTTTGCTTGCGGATAGAGATCTGCATCGCCCGCTAACAAGCCTCGTCCACTGCCACTGGCTGCAGTGCTGAACAATGGCTGATCGGTCGACCAGCCTTGTGTCTGCATTGAAGAGCTTGGATTTGATGTAAAAAGCGACAGAAAGTTTCGCTGCATCGAACGTCCACTCCCTCCATCATTGCCACCAGAGACTGACGTGTCCCTGGACGTGCCCTCCATGTTAATGCTTGTGCTATTATCCTGCAGTAAAAGTGGGCGCTGTTGTTGTGTTGTTGTTGTTGACGTGTCGGCACTATCAATGCGAATTGTTGTAGTGTCTCCTCCAGCGTTTAATGGTTCAGTTGCGGCTCCCTGTGCTTCATTATTGCGCCCGATGTTGTTCATAACGTTTGACACTTCACACTTTTTGCACCACTCTGCCCTAATTTGCAAATAATTTCTTGTGAATTTAAAAATATATATATTCGTTTTGCGTTTTCTACAAAATAATCTTTACGAAAAAAACAAAATTTTTTGTACTCTTTTTTAACCTGTGTCCCGATAGCAACGTTGCCAGAAAACATATGTTTATCTAACGGAAAAACAAAAGCAAAAACAGGGTGAATCAGATGACATTTGAAACAAAATTAAAACTAGTAAAGGTGCATCTAAATGCGGTCTAAATGCACCTTAAGAGAATTATCTTCGATCTGACCGAAACTAAATGCAGGTTCACTGACCACGATCTGAACGATTTTCTCTCAAAGAGAATGTGTCGCAGTTCGGTTCAGTGACATGCAGAACGATCTGAGCGTTTCCTTTATGCAATTCACAAGACCACTATTGCCATTTGCAATATTTCAACTATTTTGAAGCTTCCCCAAAAAAATTTCTCATCAGAAATAAATTCTGCCACAGCGTCCCAAAATGATCAGGCCAAAAATTAAAATGAATTCAGTCAAAGAGCGGCAGCGAGTTCTCGTTACTCTCTCATTGTGAGTGGGGAGATAGAGAACAGAAAAACTCCATATAAAAAAAAACGTTGAAAATGTTCAGATCATGGTCAGTGAATCCGCCTTAAAATACCCTGCACATTTGTTTCTAATTTTATTTTTGCAAATTTTTCGATTATTTTTGACAATTTCCATTTTCATTTCATTACAAATCCATTTAAAAACGTTGTTCCAATTCCATTTTGTTCTGGTCAAATCCCATTTTGTTCCAGTTTCAGCTCCATTTCTTGCCCGACATAATTTCCAACCAAATAAAAAATCCGCGTCGAAATCAGTATTTAGTTCAGTATTTGCCAAGATAAACGAAAATAATCCATTTTGGATGGTTTTTGCCCACTGTCGCCCATTTTCAATACCGTCCAATCATTCGCCAATATTTTGCAAATATTTAATTATATTAATTAATTATTTTTTCTGTAGTGTTTTTTATAGATTGATTTTTTTCTGTTTTTTATGGAGTGTGTATATAATTTTCCACACCGGACAAATTTTCAATTTACTCAATATAGGCTGAAATGGATAAGGCTTGTTTTGGAAATGGACGCTTCATATGTAAGCAAATTAGCAAATCTATTAATGCTGAAGGGTTTGGTCAGTTTGTACCCGCTCTCTTTGAGGGTGCTTAACGTTAAGAGGTTACCACTGGCTAACCACAAGTATTCAGCTTAAAACGCTTGTTACCATGGCAAATACCACATCGAGCTCGGGTGTAAACAAACTACTTCAAACCAAAAAGTGGTAGAACTGCAACCTACCCCTGCTCAAGTTGGTCAATTGTTTTTGACAAGAGCACATGTACACATGCAGTATGTTGGTCAAATGAAGAGGGGTTGAGTTGAACCTCGTTGAAAACGCGGATTAAAGTGAAGTTTTTTTTGAAAAAATAGTATTCATATTTTAGTTAATAAATTGATATCAATGGGTACGTGAAAAAACGAATAAACATTTTTTTTAGTGATAGGTAAAAACAAAGCTAAAGGAATGAAATAAATACAAACTCAAAATTGTGTGGCAACCGCATTTTATTAAAACAAACAAAGCTGAAACTTAAATATAGTTAACTATGTATGAGTAAATTGTATATGCAAATTGTGTGTGAGTTCAGTGTTTTTTGTTACATGCAACTCCATTGATCCTAATTCATATATGTACATATCAATATGGCTTAACAACTAAATTTCACACAGCTGCTGTAGTTAAAAGAGTGTTGAAAATGTTCCAATAACTATAAACTTAATAAATATTACAGAAAAACATTCAAAAATATATTTTGAGGATTATCAAGCTTCTCCCAAATGAACAGCATAAGCGCGATCACATCTCAGTCTGGTTTCATCTCTCTCTCGCTCTTCTCCATTCACACGCTCCACACGCTCGGTCTCCTTTATGTGCTCCCCAAATGTACTAAAGTGAAATGAGGTATCACTTCACCGCTATCCGCTATCAGTATAATTAACGACACCGCCGCCACTATTGGCACTTGTATGTTTTCGTTCAGATTTCATCTTATTATTGTCTATGATGTATTTGCGAGACAATATTAGCGGCTGCAAATGCCAATAGGTTGTTCAATGAACTGGCATGGCGATGCGTGGCGATAAACTTTTCGCCGTACGATGTCGTTTCTGTAGAAACATCTTCACCGATTCCAGCGGCAGCTGAAAATGATAGTACGCACAATAGGGAAGAGGATCCCAGTAGGCAAATAGAGCTTCTCGTTTGTCCAATGCAGCAGTGGCACTGGATTTCTCAATTCTCGACCAGCTCAAACTGGCTCCGAAAGCTGACAGGCCAGACTCCTCGCCGGAGCTGCTGGCGAGACTTATTTGCTTCATGTGCACACATTTCATGGTGCGACAGAGAATCTGAGCGTGCGATCGATTGTAGCAAATGTAGGGCAGCGACACGCCCAATCGCACGCCCAACGGTAGAAACTGACCGGACCCCTGACATTTCACCAAACGAAAGCTAATGTGACCGTTGAATCTTCGCTGAAATCGCACTTTCGCAAAGAACGTCTTCAGCCATTTATCGATTTCCACTTCGTCGGACATAGACGGGTTGGAACAGCCCACCGTAGTCACGGGTATCAGGTTCTTCGTTTCATGGTCCACTTTGCACGACACATTTGCCACTACACGCGACTCCTTGACCGTGGTGCAAGTCACGTAATGATCGCCGGGCAGATCGCGCACTACCATCCACTGTTGCGACTCGCTGATGTCGTGACCGAACTTGAAATCGCGTCGACTATTCGGAATATACTTGTAGCGCTCTAGCAGACCCTGCACGCCAACAGCCATTAAAATATTCCGAAAATTGCTGATAAAGCCGCTCTCGTACAAGTGCCAAAGATCATTCATCGACGACAAAACAGAATAAGGCGGTAGTGGGATGTTCTGCGCCGCACATTTCTGATAGAGCTGTAGACAGTCGTCGAGTACGACGGTTTCCTGAATGCCCGGTATGAAGCTAGCGCAGCCTAAAATTTCCAAATGTGGCTTTGCAAGGGCATCATAGTAGGCCGGACTGGTAGCGCACACTGGTATATAAACGGATGGCTTCTCCTTATTGACGATGTGGCAGAGGGCCGCAATATAGTTGTCGGCATTATTCGATGTGGGCCTGGGCACCATATAGAACTTATCCACGGCCGTAGAGAAACGCGCCAAGCCAAATAGGCCCTCGAACTCGAAGACAACCACACGAGCTCCGGATGAGTAGAAATTACGCGCCAAGTGCAGGGTCTGAATGGTACTGCCACAACTGATGAGTATAGTGCGCTTCTGCCCTGCCGACGACGATGATGATGCCACGGACAACGAGTCCGAATTAAGTATCCACTTGACCAACGACACGGGCACTCGCACAAATTTCCAGAATATCCAAAGTAGCGCCGAGAGCCAGAAACTGGGCGTTGCTATCGATAACGGTATATAGAGTATATAGCGTATGAGCGTCATAGTCAGGTTGATCAAAAGATTTGGCCAGAAAAGTAGGGCCTTACGCATTCCCATCGACAAAGACATTGGCTGCTGCCGTACAAGCTGGCCTCTGCCAGCAGCCTGCTTCGCCATTGATGTTCCTCTTCCTTCACACGATTCCTCCATATTTTCTTGATTCGGATGTTCGGGTATCAAATCCAATGAGTTAATGCGTCGAAATTTCGAACGGGCATAGCGCATCTGCCGGGCATGTTCCTGTTTCAGCTGGAAATCTTGCGACATTGTAGTGGTATCTTCTTTGGTCGCCGTGCCGAATGATCCGTTATCCGTGCGGCTCGTCATATTAGTGGTTGACAACTGATGTTGCTGCTAACGAAGAGTTAGTTGGCTCAGATAGATTCTCCAACGATGGCTGGCGGATGCATGAAAAAGGTTATACGGTTCCGGTGCAAGTGTTGTGCCAATATTGTGGCTCCGTTTGCAGCGCGCGTTCCTATCGATTTGCAGCGATGGCAAAAATCAATATAACACTAAATGCTATTCAATTAGAGTGCCATCTTTTAAGCTTCATTCTTTTCGAGCGTGATCTTCTCGATGTGCTGCCCACATGCCTGCATGTGTGTGCTACAGATTTGAGACTTTGAGTATTTCGATTATGTATTTCGCTTTTTTTTTATATTTTTGTTATTGTTATTAAATTTGCAATTAATTCGTATAATAATCGCCGCACAGTGTACCTACATAGATACTACTTCTTAGTACTCGTGTTGCTGTGTGTTCGAGTATTCCTCACTTTCAAATCCCGAGTCGTCCGGTCGGTTTGTTGTATTTTATTTCGCTCGATGATCGTTGGATTTGTTGGATTGCATTGCATTGCGGCTGGCTGTAATTGCCTGCGCCGGCGCTGATCTGCTCTGATCTATTAATACGTACTTTGATCCTCCTCTTGTTTTGTTGTTAAAAATTATTAATTCGATTTTAATATAATTTTTCCAGTATTTGTTGTATGTCGCTGTCGCTTACTTGGGTCTTCAGTTCGCTGATAAGCGCCTCGACTCGACTCGACTCGCTTGTCTCACTTTGCCACTTACAGGAAAAATACATTACGTTTTATTTGAAAAAAGAACACAAACAAACAAATAAATAAATAAAAACTGCATTTAAATTCGCTTCAGTATTAGTCAGAAGCACTCTGCTCACTTCGTATAGAAAGTGAAAGATTTATTTATATTTTTTCTTAGTTATTTTGTAAAAATGCGACAAAAACGACTTCCAGACTGAATGCATCTTAGGTCAGACTAATTTAATTAGTTTAATTATATTATGTGACTATGGTTTGGGTTTGCAGAGTCCAACATTTGAATATATTTTTAAGATCGTGAATTTATACTTTAGGTTTTATTTTCAGTATTTAGACTTTAGTTGCAAACAAGGTCCTCTTGACTTTAAACCAGGAATTAAAAAAATTTTTACAAATAATCGAAAAGTTATATCGAATTTGCATTTGTTTAAGATTTTGTTCTTAAAGAAAAAACCGCCTTGCATTAAAGCATCTTTAGCGAAAATTTTTATTTTTTCAGTTCGAATTCGAATTTGATTCAAAAGTTCGAAAAAATATTTCTATATATAAAACTATTTTCTAAATTTAATTAATTGGAAGCCGGAAATTGTTGTCAATTTTGAAAACAACTAATCTCCGTTTTGTGATTTCGGTGTGGGTTCAATTTTCCTTCATACGCCTTCCTATAATTAAAGCATTCTTATCAGATACTGTGACATAACAATTTTACTTTTCACGTTTAAGTATATTCTCTTCTCGCTTTGAACAAGATATGAGATTTATTTGGTCAATTGTAAAACACTTATAATGCCTTGCCAAATCTTTTCCTTCCGGAATTGTTTTTCAAAATACTTCATTGCTGTTTATCACGTTTATGTGTAAAAAATAAACTGAAATGTTTATAAAGAAAGCTAGTAAGAGAATTATCTTCCGGACACCATTTATCGGTCATTTTATGTACATTTTTCGACAGTTTAAATAGAAGAAAAAGAAGAGGAAATAGATTGGCCTGAAATACAAATAAAAAAGTATAAAATACCAATAACGCTGCTCGACAGTAAAAAAAAATAGGTTAATGAGGCGCTGATTAAAAAAAAATTTACAAAAAGTTGCCCTTAAGATATTCACAAGTGGCCATTTTTGAAGAGGTGGTCACACAAAAGTGCGAGTCGTCAGTTTAATACTTCGTTTGTTGAGAAAACTATTAGGCCAGCCAGCTCCCTACTTTTATGCTTGTCAGTCTGATTGTTTTACAAAAATTAGTGCCTATATAAATGTTGTATGACTATGTCAAAAAAAGGAGCCCATTGTATTCGCTACTAAAAATTGGTGTCTGACTATTCTTTCTTCAACTTTTCAATTGAGAATTTCACTGAAATCACTGAACTGTTTGTTTTTAGCATAACGTTCACACTATATTTAGCATTCTAATGTGTGAGCACACAAAGTAATTAGATTTCTAATATTCCTAAAATAATTAACATTAAAAGGTGACAGTAAAATGTTTCTAATCCAAAACAAAATATGCTTATGTATATGTAGACATTCATGTCTAAATTCTATACATATTTACCTCGCCATGCTAACCATAACCTGTGTCTCCGAGTATACAATTTAAAAATTATTTAGTTAACATGCCTGCATTTTATACATTATCTTCAAGGTTCTGAGGTTATAAAATTTGAAATTTGTTTAAATAAAAAAATTCATAAAAATAAATCATTTCTGATAAGAATTAAAGCAATTCGAAATTCCAAATCTATTCAAATAAAATGAAATATATAGAATTTTGTGTGAGGTGCCAGAAATATCTACCTATGTTAAAACATGTGATAACCTTTCAGATGCATTTTGCAATTTTAAATTTGCAGTCGCAATAAAATGTCAGCCAGCGCCACGGTGGAGTGGAGCGTGGAGTTTTGTTTAATGTTGTTGATGTTGATTCATAATTTGACTTTGGTTCGATTGAATTGACTTGGAATGGGAATTGAGTTTATTGTTATGCAAATGCATAACCATTAATGGGGGATGATAGGTTCGCTGCTTGACGTGACAACCTTAAAATTTATTTTCGAAAAACCACCAAAATGGTTGACATGAATACGTTTGTTAACATAAATGTTGGCTTGTTAGCAATAATAAAAGGATTTGCTTGCAATTTCCATAAATCAAAGAGGTGGGGTGCGGGGATGAAAGGTTATTTATTAGTTCAATTCAATATGAATAAAAGGAAGAAAAAAAACTGAAGAGGATACTTGCTTCAAGATTGTATTCTATTAAGAGTAATGCTAACTCTTCATGTCAACAACAGCTCAAATTCGTGTATGAATTCTTAAAAAAAGAACCCAAAAAAATAAAATAACAACAGCGACAACTACAACCACATAATTTGTTCCACATTAACCACAAGTATTTGCATTTGTTGCTCTATGGACAAAAAAAAATCAACAGCAAAAAAATCATTTCTAAAAACTTTTCAACGCAAAATCAATTCTGGTGTCCTTGGAAACCAGGAATTTGTTAATTCGATGTTGATTTTACCCTATCCCCATGAAGGTATGCCCGAGCACTGCAATCCAAATGGACTTTTTTTGGCGCTGAACCCAGCACCAGCCAGGAAGCGTTCTTATGTAAGAGTTTCGTTTTGGAGTTCGGTGCTGAATGGTCGTTTCAATCGTGTACGCTTTTTAACGGAATATTAAGTTTAGTTAGAATTAAACCAAAACAAAAAAAAAAATAGAAAAAAACGCTTTCGTATCTATGCCAACTGCGGTAGTTCCTACGTCTAACTAGGACTCCTTCCGCATTTCTAGTTATAGAAATAAAACATTTCCGTTTCCTTTGCGAAAAGAATAGAAACCAATACGAAGCGATAAGTGAGTCCAAATTATGACAAATTGACAAGTCGTCGATTACAGTTCAATCGAGAAGCAACCAGGGCTATTCCAGCGGATAAAAGAAGTTAAAAGAAAATTATTCATATTCACATTTTTATCATTCAGTGAACAAGTGCATAAAATAATCACATTCTGGATAGAAATTGAACATTTCGAATGTAAGTTAAGTTGAAAAGTGAACAATCCAATTGTAATGCTAGCCAGTCTTAAGGATTAGTTGGTTATCTTTTGGTTCAGTTAGTTGACAAGCTCAGTTAATTTACCAAAGATTTTTGAAGGAAACTGTAAGCCATTGAAGTGATGATGATAGATGATAGTCGGGTTCAAACCTAAAATAAAGGGAAAGGATGCACTCCGAATGGTTTTCTGCACAACTTTAGCACTCATTAACTGGCGAATGTACAGTATTTAATGAAAGCTAATTTGCATCAGTCAGTACTTTGCGGATGACAAACAAAAAGCCTGGATATTTTGCTGCAGTTCAATAAAATCTCTCTAATCGGAAATGTTTGTATATAAAATTATAATTTGGGAATTTCAAGGAGGTATGAGTATGTGAGAATAAAATTAAGTATGTGTAAATCGAGCTACTGATCTGCAGTGGTCTATAGATTTTTTATGCATACGCTACTTTAGTTTCTTCTATTGCGATTCTTGTAATCCAGTTTCACTGAGAATCATTCTCAATGAATCATTACATTCCTTAATCGAGATTATAGCATTTCAGCAATTATTTAATTTAGATTCGAACAACCTCTAAAAATTATAAGGAGTCACGACCGTCAATACGATAGAATCTAGCTTTTTATGGGGCAAAAGGCCCACTTGAAACTTAAAACTTTTACAACGAAATTGATTTTATGTAAACCCATGCAAGAACTCTATAGAACCGAAAGATATTTATTGGTATTGCCAATTGTGCACGATTCTGCCACCCCACAAACCCTTTTCCTTTCCAATATTCACAGGTGGGGCGGTAGTAGCTCGCTCAGTAGTAGACTATCGCGACGTGTTTCGTGCTATACGCCCACGAATTATGAATAAATTTGTTATTGAAATAAATACAACGGAATCATGTTGCTGTGGCAAAACCACCATAAATGACTTAAATCAGTGAAAAAGCCAATTTTTTTACGGTGGTGACAGACCGTGCAATGCGTGCCTCAAAACATCATCATCCTCATAATCATCCATCGTGCACATACCATTTTTTTTCCATATTATTTTGCATAGAAATGTACGAGCACATAAATATTTATGAGCAAAGCATAATTGTGTTAGGATACCATGGCGACAGGAAGTCGCATGAGCTTCCGCGGATATAAATAAACCACTTTGTGTGTAGAAAAGTTATAAAAGTATGTTGGCTGAAAAGTTTTGCGGGAGTTTGGTAGAAACTTATTAGGAGCCAATGCCCTCGAAGGTTAAAGTTTCCGGCAGCAAAGTTAGAGTTTGGCTAATTTGAAACTTTTGCTATTACCCTCACACACAGATGCAAGCGTATCGCGATAACTTCAAGCAAACACCTTGTCCCACGGCATCCGAGCAAGCGTCTGCTGCAACGGGACGTTTGCCCTTCTCCAAAGCCAATCGTTGTCGCAGTGCAGCGGACAATAATTACAATACTGGCACTGGCGGAGGAGGCTCGGTGACTACACCCAGAATGCAGAGTCCGACACCGTCCGTCGAGCCGACTTCCACTGCCGCCTTGCTGCGGCAGAATCAAGAGCTACGCCAACGGCTGGCCGAAGAGTCCAATAGTTATCGTCGCCGCATCGACACGTACAAACAGGCTCAACAGAACCAGTCCACTCTGGTCAGTCGCTTGCAATCGAAGATACAACAGTACCGTCAACGTTGCAGCGACTTGGAGGGGCGCATGCATGAGACGATTAAGCTACCGCCATCGGCGACTTGTCCGCCAAAGATCACTACCGGACCGACATCAAGTCAAGTCATGGTAGGTTTGACGTGAAATTCCATTAACTATTGGAATTGGAATTATCTTAAATCTACGTCATTTCAGTGTTCAACTTCATTGACTCTGGGTCAATCAAGTCTTCCGTGCTCGTCCTCGTTGGACTCGCCAACACCCATATGCTCGCGCGATTTTATAGTGCACGAGGACAGTGGCGAATTGTGTCGCAAGTTGGAGGACGAGCATAACAAATGCGAACAGCTGATGGCACAGAACGGTGCACTTCGTCAGCAATTGGAGGAATCCAATCGCACGAACGAAGCCTTAACCAATGATTTGCAGAAGCTGACAAACGATTGGTCCAATCTACGCGATGAACTGCTAATTAAGGAGGATGAATACAAGGAGGAAGAACAGGTAGTGACATAAAAACTTAGGTTAGTTGTCGAAGAATATACCAAATTTTTCTTTATATTTTCGTAGGCCTTTAAGGACTACTACAACAGCGAACATAATCGTCTGCTGAAGATGTGGCGAGAAGTTGTGGCCGTCAAGCGTGCATTCAAGGACATGCAGACATCCATGAAGAATGAGGTGTCCAAGATGGGCCTGGAGATAAATCATGTCTCCAAGGATATAACGGGCTCATGCAATAGCGTCTCATTCACTCTGCAGCAGGCAAAGCGAGCTGCCGACGAGCAGCTTATCAACTCGAAACGTGAGAACGATGATCTGCAGGCGCAATTTGCCACTCTGAAAGTCCAATACGACAGTGCTCGTCACGAGATCATGGAACGTGATCAACGTTTACTCGAGCTGATGAACCAATTGAAGAAACTCGAAGATCGTTGTGCCCAGGCAGAGTCGCAGGCAATACTGGCGAATCGTTATAATGACGAAATTGAGCGTCTCAACAATGCGATACGCGAAATTGCTCAGGCTGTGGTACAGGACGCGGAAATTGCCGATCGTGAAGCAGATGCCGAGGCCATTGGCGCAATGCAGCATATGCATTTGACGCGCGATTCCTCATCGTCGGCGGGTGGGGCTGCAACGAAATCGCCGCGGCGTAGCTCTACACGCGCTTCACAGGCCTTTGCAGAAGGAACTATATCGGCCGTGCAGGCTGCTCTCCACAAGTACCAACTGGTTATGCATGACATGCAGGTGAAATTCCAAAGTTCCAACGAAAGTTTACGCACTACGAAAACACAACTGGAGACCAGTGAGGGCACGAAGAATTTGTTGACTAACAAAATGCAGCAGCTCACCGAGAAATTGGATGCCAGCAATTCGAAGCTTTCGGAGTTGCTAAAGGAGCGCGATAGTCTGCAGAAGACTTTGGACGATATACGCAACCAGAAGCAGCAGGCTGAGCAGGGACGCGCCGAGATAAATTCAGCGGTAAGTTTGGAGTTTGTGGATTATTTAAAACCCCCCTTCATACACACTCGTTCACAGTTCGAAAACTTAAGCAATGATTTCGAGAGGCTGCAACTGAGTTATGGCAAATTACAAAAACGAATTGATTCCCTGGAGGAGGATAAAAAGGCCGTGGAACTGGAAATCCAGCGTATCTTAAAGGATAAGAATATAACAGAAATGAACTTGAGGTAAGATCGTTTGACTGGGAAATTAATTTGTTTTTTAATTAAAATGTTCGTCACCACAGGTCCGAGGAAGATCGTGGCAGTCGCTTGCGTGAGGAAACGATATCTCTTCGCGAAGAATTGAATCGTGTGAGTCTTAGTCGTGAGCTACTCGAGCAGCAAAGGATCGAATCGGACAACCTGATCAATCTTATTGAAAAGCAAAAGGCCGATTTGGAGTACGATCTGGACAAGTTATTGCTGGAGAAATGCGATTTGCAGGATCGTCTGGAGAAACTTTCAAATAACAATTCGTCCACATCCGATGAACTGAAGAACATACAAAACTGCCTCGCCGAAACGCAAGAAGATCGCAAAAAGCTACGTCAGCATGTTAACGAACAGAGCAATGAAATAGCAGAACTCAAAAAGGATCTGTGCGCTGCTGAGAAGACACGCCTGGAACTGGAAACCGATAATCTGTCGTTTAGTGAAAAACTCAAGTGCCTGCAGTTGGAAAAAGAGAAAATCCTGCAGGACTTGGCCTGCGTCACACGTGATCGTGGTGATATACACAATCAGTTGACTGCCCTATGCCGCAAGAAGGAAGCGTTGAACGAAGAACTGATGAGAACGCGTCAAAGACTCGAGCAAACGGCGGAGACGAACAACCGTTTGAACAGAAGTCTAGAGGAAATGGTTAAGGACATTGAAGAGAAGCAAGTCGTTATGGATCTGCATGAAAAGGAAACACATCGGCTTCAGGTTGTATTCAACGAACCGTGACTGGCACCAGTTTCTTAATACAATTTTTTTATTTGCAATTTTTTCAGGAACTTTTAGCAGCTTTGCGTTCCGAAAAGGAGTCACTAGATGCCGTTCTTTTTGATACCAACAGCACCTTGGAAGCCACCGAGGAGAAGCGTAACCAACTGGAGAATGATTTGAAAGAAACTCTTGTACGTGAAGAATCCTTTAAGAACGGCGTGGCTCGCCTGCAAAAGGAGTTGGAACAATGCCAGCGAAGAGCACAAGAAACGAAAACTCAATTGATAAATTCGGCACGTGCTGCGGAAAATGATTTCAATCAAAAGATAGCCGATCTCAAGGCGGCCGGGGAAGATGCTGAAAAAAAACATGCAGACGATATGTACCAAACGCGAAATGCCTTGGAGAAGCGTATGCAACAGGCTCTGCAGGCACTGCAGACGGCAAAGGACGATGAAATCGAAAAGTTGCAAGAACGTTTAGCGACACTGCAGGCGCATATGGAAAGTCTAGTGCAGCAGCATGAGGAGGCAATGATTCGTGCTGAAAATGAGAAGCAACAAGCCTTGTTAATGGGTAATTATTTCAAAACTCTCAACAAAATTTTCTAATAATCATCAAACACTTCGTAGCTCATCGTGACAAGCAGTCTGTTGCCGAAAAACTGGAAGGTGTGTCAAGGGCTCTGAAGACCGAACAGGAGGCATTAGATCGTAGCAAGCGCGAGCATAATGCTAGAGACGAGAAACAGCGTAATGATATTGCACAATTGAAAGATAAAATTGTCGAAGTACGCACTAAGGAAGAGGAAAACAAGTGAGTGTTTTTGGAAGATAAATGGTTTAATTGATTTGGAAAATGTATCAATTTTCTGAACAGAATCAAGTTAGAGGAATGCATACGGAAACAAGAAATACAATTATCTGCCACAAGAGAGGAAAGGGATACTTTGTTCCGATTGAGCGACGAGTTGAAAATGGAAATTCGCTTGAAAGAAGATAAATCGGAGGCCATTAACACTGAACTACAGGATGCATTGCGTAAATCGAAAGAAGGTAAGTTTATCTTGGAAATATACCCTACACTTTATGAGGTACTCAAATATTATTTCTCAAAGGTGAGGGCCTCATTGAGAGCTTGCGCAAGGACCTAACCGATAATCGCCGCCAACTGGCCGACAGCAATATCGAGCGAGATAAATACTCCAGCAGCAACAAGGAATTACGCGACCATGTCAAGCGTGTGGAAGGGGCTAAGCGTGAACAAGCTCGTGCCATTGAAGAGGCTATACAAAAGATTACGAATTTGGAGGAGAGTAAAAATTCATTGGAAAATGAGCGCACTCGCCTGACGACGATACTCAAGGAAACTGAGAATAACATGACCAAGACCGTGCAGGATTTGAATACCACTAAGAACACGCTGCAGAAGACGCAAATCGAATTCGCACAAAAGGACGAAGGTGGTAAGGAATTACAGAACAAATTGGCTGCCGAAACCGAGTTGAAGGAACGATCACTGCAGGAATTGTGCCAGACTAAAAAGCAGGTAAGTTGATTTTGTACAATGATGCCGATGTGAATTACAATTTGATATTTCTCACATTGGAAAAAGCTTGCCGATTTGGAAGCCAATTTATGCGCCACACGACAGGAATTGGGACGCGCACGCTGTCAGTCCAATCAAGAGGAGCATAGATTCCATAATCGCGAACAAGAGTTGGTGGCACGCATTGAAGGTACATTGCAATTTTTTTTATGGCCAACGATTTCGCTTTTAAATTTGACACTCATTTTCTGTTAACAGAGGCCCGTGGCCGTGAGAAACGTTTAGAGGACCAGAAACATAACCTTGAAGTTTGTCTGGCCGATGCTACGCAACAAATTCAAGAGCTCAAGGCTCGTCTTGGCGGAGCAGAGGGTCGTATACGCGCACTCGATGAACAACTGGCTTGCTGTGAGCTGCACAAACGTGACACTGAACACAAGCTGAGCTCGGTGGCGCATACCCTGCGTCGCATTGCGGGCATACAAATGGACGGTTCAGTTAATTTAACTCATCGCCTAGTTAGTCCATCAAGACGTTTCAGTCCAGTGCGTAGTGTCGGTGGCCCCAGTTGCCATGACTATGATACCCGAAGCACTTCGCAGTGTCCAGATGCCCCAATCGATGTCGATCCCGATTTAGTGCGCAAGGGTGTGCGCAATCTAATGCATCAGGTAGCCCAGATCGAGCGTGAGAAGGACGATTACAAGTCGCAGCTGGGTGCTGCCAAAAAACAGCTACAAGATGCCGCAGACCAGCAGGTGCGTTGCGACGGCAAAGTGGCCAAACTGCAGCAAATGTTGCGTCATCTACAAGAGGAGAAGAGTAATTTGGACACGGAGAGGAGTATGAAAGTGAACGCTTTGAACGCTCTCGAAGATAAATTCAAGCAGAAAAACGACGAGTGCCAGCAGCTGCGCGAAAAGTTGGCTCAAACCGAAATGCAATTGGCCGCTACGTCAGAGGATAACTCCCAAAACGAGGTAAGCATAGTAAACAATACACAAGGGCAATCCGAACTAAATTCGTTTGCTTCTTTCTAGGATCGTTTGGAAAAATGCCGCCAACATGGTGCTAAGCTCGAAAACGAAAAACGTCAACTGCAAGAGGAACTGGCCAAGGTGGAAGGGCGTGCCAGTAAACTGGATCTGCAACGTGTTGCAATGGAAGGGGACATAACTCGTCTTCAGATGGCTTTACAAGAGAAGGATTGCAACATACGTCAAGTACAAGAACGTCTGGATAATCAGAATCGTGCAATGGCTCAGCTAGAGGATCGTTGTGCATCACTCAAGACCACCGTGGACCAAATGAAAGAACGCCTCCAGAAGGCGGCTGTCACAGAGACTGAACTGCGTGGCGAGATCAAAACAATGGGCAAGGAGCTATCCGAGCAGGGCCACTGTTCGCAAGCCAACGAAGACAAACTGAAGATGCTGCAAAAATCGCTGCAAACTGCAGAGAACGAGAAGCGCATTGTGGCCGAACGTTTGGACAGTGCCCAGTCAACGGTCAACGAATTGCGGCGCAGTCAGCAGGCACAGCTGGACAGTTCTCAAAGGTTGCAGGAGCAAGTAACCGATTTGGAGGTTCAACGCTCTGCTCTAGAATCGCAATTGCGCATCGCCAAGTGGAATCAAGAGTCGAACGAGAAGGGTGGCAATGGTAACGGCACCGACAAACACGAGGAAGATGAACTGAGCCGTCAGCTGAAGTCATCGCAGCGCGAAAAATCCGAACTGCGCAATAAATTGCAGACGCTGCAGGTCAAAGTCAAACAACTGGAATCGGAACGTAAGAGCAAATTCTCGGGCGGCTCAGCTTACGATCGCGCTGAGAAATCTGGCTCAGCTTACGACCGCGCTGAGAAATCTGGTTCCTACTATGATACTGGTGACTTCGATTCGAACCGTTTGGACGACAATAATCGTTCGAGCGACAATTATCTCAAGAACTCATTTAGCTGCGGCCTGGATCATGCTGTAATCGAACAGGAGACTCGGGATTTGCGTTTAAAAGTACGCCGTCTGGAGACGCTCTTGGCGGAGAAGGAATCCGAATTGGCGCGTTGCAAGGCTCGGGTGCACGACAGCGCTAAATGCATGGATGGAGCCGATTCGGAACGGTATCGTAGTGCACATTTGCATGCAGAAAAGTTACTCGACGCCCGAGAGCAGGCCCACCGCCAGCAAGTCTTGCGGTTGGAGAACCAGGTGAATATGAGCTGGTTGACCACTAAGACAATTTCTAATTACGATTTGATCTCTCAGATTTCTATGCTCCGCGAACAATTGGCTCAGGAGGCTAAACGCCGGCAACAGTATATCTTGCGTAGTTCAAAAGCGAATCGTGAGATGCAGCATTTACGCAGCACGTTAGGCGATTCATTGCGTCATGTGTCACAGCATCCGTTGGATCCTAATATGTTGGAAAGTGAATCGAGACGGTAATTTCAGATAAAGGTTTTTTAGATAATACGCAAGTGAATAAGAGCAACACCTGAACTTAGTTTTCCTCCTCCAAAATGAGATAAAATTCGAGAATCAGCCAAATTGGCTGATAGAGGTAGCGGAGCAAAATGGACCCTGATTTCCCTTTAAGCCACTATCAAAACCCCAGAATTATTCCAAAAGTTTTCATTTCTCGAATAGTGTAATAGATTCCGAAACGTTTTGGTCCACATAAAAACTCCCTGAAGGGATTTTCTGGATTAGCTAGTCTTGTAAGGTCAAAGATCATCAGCGGGCTACTGGACTATTGTTAAATATAGTCTCTTACAGTTAGACCTTTTTTTACCACTATTGACTGTTGAAAAATAAATAATAAATAATTTATTTGGAGCTCGATAAAATCTGAATTTAACTATAGTTCTTTAATTTTTAATGTTCTTTATTTTTCCAGATTGGACACTGCCGTTTCGATGAGTCTACCTCCATCCACATGCCGCGACTACGATCGTGACTAAATTGCTAAAGCAGTAAAAAATTGGAAATTTGGTAAATTGATCCCGCCAAAAGTCTTATTATGAAAATGAAAAGTTTCTTCTATACTGCCATCAACGTCAACAGTCTCCTATTATAAACGGATTGCATTTATTTTACAATATATCCATAGCATATCTATTGTAGTACGTATGAGCTTGAGCTTCAAACGTAACTTACTTCTAGTCAAAGCAAATACCTATATAGTCCTACAAATGGAAAGTTTAAATTTTACGAAATGACTGCCAACATATTAAAGTCGCAGTTCGTATTTCATTGTTTATAATTTAACTTAACTGACAAACAATTATTACTATGATCATCGTTACTATCATTCAAACAACATAATCATAAGATGATTATAGCTTTTCATTGTCTGCTAGAAAGACAATAGAATATAGTGTGTTCAAATTTAACATCGCCTTACATAAACACATTTCAACAAATTACAAACAAAAGGAACTTGCAGAGAACCTTAAGGAGTTACCTACAACGAATTACATAACAAACACATTGCAATAAAAATCATATTCATTGAAAATATAATTTGAGAAATTTATGAAATTGTTGCGCTTCTCCTTACTAAGGAGAACACCGAACTACAGTTTCTTAAAATGCATTTAACACACACTCACTCACACACATCACAGATGGCACGATTATAGAAAAAAGGTTACCAACAAGAGAAATAGTCGATTTTGTAATACAACAACATTTGAAAATAAATAAAATCACAATTAAAACACTTTTGATATGGATATCTTTTATTTATTCGTAGGTTTCAGTAGTTTCTCCAAATATATGACCACTGCCTTCATGTTGGCCTTCCCTTCGGACAGTTTGGCCACCTCGCCTGCAATGGCGAATACAGCCTTTGGTTTGCCGCTTTGGTATTGTTTTACAGCCTTGGCTTGATTTTCGATTGCCTGTAAGCAGAGTTGCTCAATTGTGGCGGGGTCTGATATTTGCAGGAGGTTGTGCTCTTTTATTAGCTGGAAAAATTTGTTGGTTTTTTTTTGTACTTGCAAAATTTTTACTATTAGTAGTAAAGTTAGATGAATGAGGAAAAAATTTGTGAATGCCAATGGGTTCTTTTTAATTAGTGTCAAACCACCAATGAGTCTTTTTTGAATATTTTATCATTTGTATGTAAAATGCTTTATGATTTCCGTGTGACAAATTTCTTAATGAAGCTTACCTTATTAAAATCTGATGTAGGACTATCATGCAACAATTCAACAAGACTACGTGCGGCTTTCAAATTTATTTCGTCGGCATGAAGGGATTTCAAAATATCCTTTAGGTGTGAGTAAGTCAGGGCACTACAAATGTATAAAGGTTATAGTCGTATAATTCTTGACAGATACATGATATGCATATGATTACCCATCTTCAATGTCGATGTTTGACTTATTGCAGTATGTCAGTAAATCGTTGATTAGAAAATTTGTAACCATTTTGGTGGAAACTGCTGGCAGGTTTTTTATTATATTGACAAAGTGATCCAACAAAATCGGTTCATTCTGAAAAGAAGCAACATTTTTGGAATATTAATTCAATATTAACTCTTCTATATACAAAATACATTTAGACGTATTTAGAGTAATTTTCATAACTCCGTGCCCAACTTACAACCAAAATAATAGCCGTTTCCTCATTGAGTTTGTATGCCTCCACTAGATTTTTTCTCGTGTGCTCCGGCAATTCGGGCAGTTGGTTTGAAATGGCAGGCACTGAAACCAGTTCGGCATTGTCTGTTTCTGTTTTCATATTCAAATGGAGTGGTGGCAAATTCGGTTCGGGCATGAAACGATAGTCTTGCAATACTTCCTTATCTCGCATGGCCACGGTGCGGCGCACTTCAGCATCCCACGAGCGTGTTTCGTTGGTGATAACCCCTCCCTGTGACACAATATCCAATTGCCGGTCTATCTCATACGATATGGCTTGTGAAATACTACGCACTGAACCAATATTTTTCACCTCTGTGCGCACACCCAATGGATCGCCCTCTCGGTGTATGGATATGTTTGCGTCTACGCGAAGGGCTCCCTCTAAATAAGATGTGAATGCAGCAATTGAAAGTAATTGTATATGAATAGTAAGTATTTTAATGTAGTACCTTCCATTTTACAAGAACATGTTTGTAGGCGCCTCAGTGTAAGCATGAGTTCCTTAACTAGCGATGCTGCTTCTTCTCCATTTTCCAAATCCGCGTCGAACACTAATTCCATTAGAGGTAAACCAGCACGATTCAGGTCGACTAGACTCCTAGTACATTAAAATATTTCAGTCAGAAGTGTTCATTTGTAGAACAGTGTAACTAAAAGCTGTTTTTCGAAAATTATACCTTTTCAGGACATCATCGTGCAGTGATTTGCCACTGTCCTGTTCCAGTTGTAACTGCAGCAAACGTGATGTCTTGCGATACAATTTTTTGCCAGGTACAATGACCGGAAATGTAATCACGCCATTGTTGGCTAAAGCGGCACGCTGTTGTGTTATTTGATAGCCGGCCTGCAAAAAAATTCAATAACAAATTACAAAACCAAAAAAAACCAATATTAATTTATAAAAACCGGCAAATCCGCATAAAAATAATGTTTCCGATCGAACATGGAAATCTCATTTATGCGACAACCAAGGGCCAAAGCTGTCTTTACACCGGCTTCCACACATTTACGATTCAACACCTAAAATTTGAATGCAAAATATTAATATTTGTACAATGTACGAATCCATTTTGTGGCTTCGCTTACAGGCAAAGTGCCCGGTATGGATGCATCGAAATAGGCAACTGCTGAATTGATCGGCGCTCCAAACGCTGTACCACTACCTGAGAATAGCTTTGATTCGCTGGTGATTTGGGCATGCACCTCCAAGCCCACAACACTTTTCCATTTTCTGTAGAAAGTTAGTCAAGTGTTAATTAAAATATTTAAAAAATATATTTTACTAACCTGTTGGTAGCCTTTGACGTTTGGACTTGGGTAGCGAATCTTCTGAGATAGCTTTTATTTAGGAAACAATATTTTTCCAACATTTTTCACGACACTAAAATGTAAATTGTTGCAAAACCATTCATAACAAACAACAGCTGAGTTGCAACAGCTGACTTGACATTTTGCATTTTCAGAAGAGTTGCCATGCCATTTGAAGAAGAAACTGTGGAGCGTTGGGTGCTTAAAATTTAAAACCCAATTTATCCATTTTTGATAAAAAAAAAAATTAGATTCCTATGAGTGCTTGTTGCACATATTAGCCTTTTATTTTACGCAAAACCCGTTTTATTTTAGGCAAAATCTTCGAAATCTCTATTGAAGTTCCATAAATTAGTGTGCTTAAATACGTATTTTATTTAAATTATGTATATTTACTCCATTCCCGGAGACCCTTTCTTTTTTTAAATACAAGTGTGTTTGATTTAAAGTGGTAAAGGTTTTTGGTATGTTCATTGGAATTATTTAGTAGAAGTGTATCACAATCAATGGACAATCAATAATAACAGTTATTAATAAATGGGTATGCAAACAGATTTAAATACGCAGTCAGCAAGCAAGTCATGAAGTAGTACACATTTGTTCTTTTGAACTGTGAACAATGCTATCACATGGCCGATAATGCTTTTAATTAAACATTCACCAGCTAACTTGACAAAACACGCTTTACTGCCTCTAACAAAGGGAATGTTGCATTCAATTTGGTCTTTATCTCACCAGTAAAAGTCAAGTGATTACAATTATTTTTGAAATCATCCGTGTTTAGTGAAAAGGCCATAATGCCGCCGAGGTTTTTCGATTTAACGAATCGCGCCTTACATTCGAGGCTGGTTTCGTTTTCATAGGAAATCCACTCGGTGCCGCTGCTGAGATAGGGCGAACATGTCTCTTGATCGTAGAACATTGAAATGCCCACATTGTTTGCAATGAACCAGCATACATCGGAGTACGAGGTGAATCCTTTGCTGCCGCACTGGCCATTTCCACGAGCGGGTGCGCTTATCTTTTTATTAAAAGGATTGACAAGTCTGTAGAACGAAAGAGAATGAATGGGTTTTATTATATTTATTTAAAGGGGCGCACGGCTTACGTAAAGGAATGTCCATAGGTCGGTAGACCGACCACTAATTTGTTTGGCTCAATGCCCTGGGTTAGCCACCAATTTACCGAATAGTTGATATTGAATGTAGCCATGATGGAACGCTCATTGTAGCGAGCATAGAGCGGAGCGTTTAGACCTGAAAGCATTGCAACGTCAGTAGATATACGAACTTAGTGAAATCTTAAAGTTACCCGTGAACGGTGTGCGCGGCGTATAGAAGTGGTAGTCGTAGGTCATCAAATTAGCATAATCCACGTATTTATTGATTTCGCCCACATCATAGGCAAACAGAGCTATACCCTCGGGAGCGGCTACTGCAACTGAAAGCAAATAATCGCGATTTTCACGCCGATACTCTTGTTTTATCTCGTAGAGCAACTGAGAGAAATGCTGGCGTTCCTTGTTGTATGCGCTCGGGAATTCCCAGTCCAAATCGATGCCGTCCAGTGAGTACTGCCGAAGCACACTTTTCAACGAACCAATAAACACTTTGCGTGTTGTGTGATTCTTGACCATTGCCGGAAATCCATAGCCAGCGCTACCACCACCCACCCATAGCAGTACTTTCAGTTCAGAATTCGCCGCACGCAATATAGGCACTTCAGTGTTTAGAACAAACGCTAAATCGTCTGAGAGAACCAGCGTTGAATTGTACACATCCGCCGGACCGATGTGGATGTGAGTGCAGAGGTTTGCATTGACATCGACCAGACGGAGATCTTGAACATTGCTTTTCCGATTGGGTGCTGTGTAATAACACACAAGGCGCAGTGCCTTTTCTGCTGATGAGTTTGTGTTGCTCTTTAACATTTCAGGCACATCTAAGAACCAATTTGATTGTAAGTAAAACAATTTGAATGCAATCCAAAAATTAGTACATACAATGTCGAACTGACCGATTGTGAAGAGAATCATAACGATATCCATAACTCCAGGTTAAAAATGTGAACGTAAGTACTGTTGCGACTATAAATAGCATCACCATCAGTCCAGCAAAACGCCACCTCGAATGCCTTGGGTAAATGAAATTTAATTATGTCAAGGTAAACTTACATTAGATACCTACCATCGGCCCTTAGATTTATCCACAAGTTCATAGCTCAAGTCCATGGTTTTTTATACAGGAAATGCGAAATTCGCTGTACGAAATTGGGTTTTATGTGATTTCAAACGAAAACAAATCGACCTATTTGTGATAAGAGCAGAGCTAAAATAACAACAATAAACAAAGCACCAGAGTTGCTCAATTTTGGCAAAATTGCGATAATAAAATCTGATTGAATCAGCTGGATAAAGTGTCAGTAAAAAGTCACAATAAGGGTATTCATTTAAAGTGGGAAACCCCTCTAATACGCGCAGTTGCTTAAAAGAACTGTCATATATTCATATATTTTGACTGCTCATCTGCACAGAGGGGTCTCCCACTTTAAATGAATCGCCCTAATAGATATAAGTAAATAAGAAATTTGCAGTCTCTTATTAGAAAAATATCGTCTATACAGTAGTTGCCAGATAAATATCTCATAAAAAGTTTAACAATACATATTACACAAAATAAAAAAAATCTCACTTGGCACAAAATCTTACAGCAATTAAAAATTCTCACAAAAAATCTCACAGAAGTTATAAAATCTTACAGAAATCTTAATGGTCGATTTTCAGCATTTAAACTACAATTAGGTACTGTGAAATCGGTCTAAGAAATCTCAATACCAGAAATCATGGGATATTTTCAAATCGGTGTCATAAGTTTGGTATTGCTTTAATGCTTTTGAATTCTATAACAGCTAACTCTGGTATCGATCAAAGCTCTGGTATAGGCCTGATGAATACTGGTTTAAGAAATCGGGGTGACAAACCAAAAAAAAAACAATTATTAGTTCCAAATTAACTAGCGTATCATTTTACAAGTGCATTTATGACCAATTGACCAAATGACCACCCATTTCATGGTTGCCATTATATTAAAGGGTGGCACCCTCTCTTGGTTTGTTTTGTATTTTTTGACGTTTGCTAAACGTCGTTGCCCCAACCAATTCCGATTTTTTTGCTCCTCCTTCGCTGTTAATTCTTTTTTGGAGGAAAAAATGATGTGCACAACGAAATAAAAATTAAAAAATGACCAGAGAACTTCTGCAAACATCATTCTGCACATTACCAAGCCAAAATTGAAATTACCGCAGGGACGAAGAAAATGAGACAGGAGGAGGTAACAATGTACTTGGAAACAAAATAAATTTGCAAATTCTAATTCTCCACCAAAAAAAAAAAAGCAGCAGTCAACGAAGAACCAAAGCAGAGCAGCAAAAGACGAAGAAGAAAACCAAATTGAATCGAGTTGCCGCCGCCGCCACGCACTTGTGATAAAATCAATTGCTCCACGAACGATCGCAGTAGTGGTGGCCACAAAGGAAACGCACTAATCGAATCCGAACATTCGCCACAGTCCTCCATAATTCGGCGTAAACATGGAACTCGATAAAATCTTCAACGACTTGGAATCCAATCAGAATCACGATTGCCAAGAAGCCAGAAAGAAGCTGATGGAATTGTTTACACAGAGTAAGTATCCCAATTGCACACCCATGTATGTGAATTCATAACTTTTCATTATCGTATTACCATTTCGCCTAAAGCCAAGGAACAATGGGTCGTGCACTATATGATGGAATATTTCCTTAAAACGGGCTCGTTGCGTATCGTGGAGGTACTGGTCAAAGTGCAGTCGCCGCATGATAATTACATTTTCGATCGCTTGGCCGAGTGGCTCAAAACACAACGCATACGCGCTCTGGAGCTGTTCTGTTTCGTGGTGCGCAAGCACCCCACGTGGTTGTACAAAGTGGAGAAGCATCGCTTGATCCAGGATATTTTGAAGCTGCTGTTGGTAAGCTCCAGTTTCTGCTTCAATGGAAGAGCCTTGCAAATTTCATTGTTTTCTCCCTGGATAGACTGAAAAGGACATTGTGCCGCTGATGAGCGCTCTCGTTTGCATAATTGCTTTGTTGCCGATAATACCGAATTTGGTGCCGAGTTTCCTGGGCGATCTCTTCAAAGTGTTCGGCCATTTGGCGTCGTGGAATTCGGAAATACCAAATCCCTTGCCGGGCGATAAACTGGTGCATTTACAGCTCGGCGTGCAAATGCTTTTTCACCTTTTGTACGGCATGTATCCGTGCAACTTTCTGGCGTATCTAAGCGATTTCATTAAGAGGGACAAGGGTGCAATCTTTCAGCACACCATCAAACCGTTGCTTGAAACAGTGCGTGTGCATCCGATGTTGGTAACCGCAAACACGGAGACGGAAGTCAGCAATGCACGTTGGAAGGAAATGGAGCCGCACGATGTCGTCATGGAGTGTTCCAGCCTATCGCTTCCGATGCAGCAGGTGAGTAGGGAAGGGGTTCGCTCAATTGTAGTTGACACTTCTCTCGAATTTCAGTACGATTTCAATGCGGAGTCCACGGACCATCTGATTTCATCGGATATTTTGGACACGCCTGGCAGTGCTCGGTATACGCCCACACCCACCATCGGCAGTGCACTGTATACGCCCACGCCCACCATCGGCAGCAGCATCCATAGTAGACGATCCACCGCCAGCAGTGGCACACACTTTGCCTACCCAGCTAAACTGCAGCGACCCACTCCCCTATCTCGGTTCGATTGTGGCAGCAAGAGCTCATCCAACGCCGCCATATGGAGTCCCTACAACGAAATAACCACCTCCGGACCCATTCCACTAACGCCGACACCGTCGTACATGTTGCCCACAGCTGTTATGGCCAACTCAAGCAATCAGCTGTTGGGCGTAACAGGCTCCTCGCCGCCCGAAGCCGCTGTCGAGGCCACACCAGAAACCACACCCATGAAGGATATCAGAGAGCTTAAACTGAAGAGTATGGGACCCACAGCGGCAGTTGCCAATCCGCATGCGGTGCGCGCCATTTTCTCGAGTCAACCCTCATCGCCGATGCGCAACGAACACAATCAATTCAATTTTCCCAGTGTATGCGCCGTGTCCACGGACATGGGTGCCAGCTCCACTACCGTTGTGGAGCAGGAAGTGAGCACGCGTACGGTGACTCGGGTGACCACGTACGATCGTAAGCTGCAGCAAATGTTCCTAGAACGCACACATTCACAGAGTCCATTTCAAACGATCGAGTCGCAGCAAAGATATCGTTCGCCCTTCGATGCAAGCTGTGAGTAGTTATCCAACTATGTTTCCCTCTAAAAAGTTAATTCAATTTACCCAAACTTCCATTTCAGCTAAATGCGACACACCCGACATGGACTCGGACATGTCACCGTATTTGATAAACACCACATCGACGGCCACTCCTATACCCACAACGGCGCCCACACCCGTCGAGCATATACCCAAGGTATGCGTCGATTGCAACGAAACGGATCGTTCGATGTGTACTGCCGGCGGTCCGCACATACCATCAAGCCACTCCATACAGATGTTGGAGAAGGTTATGAAGCGACGCAACCGAATGGCCAGCTACTGCTGCAACGATACCAGTTACGAAAACATAAGCGCCAACAAAAAGGATGCGAGCGAAAATTCTGCACTGTCCGCGTCCGATGGGGCAAAGGTACGACGCACCAAATCCTGTTCGTCGATTTCTTCGGCAGCCACAAATCAAACGGACGATGATGGTCTAAGCGATGGCTTGGTTGCGGTTAGGGCAGCCACTGTGGCGCAGCAGAATGAACATCGCCTGCAGAAAAGTGGCAAAATGTTAGCGATTGCGGTCACCAAGAAGGCGGCTAAACTGTGCACCACCGTCGCTTCGCAGACCGTCGAAATTATGCCGCAACAATATGAGAGTTTTCTGATAGAAATGTTCCTAGGCAATCATAATACGCGCAATTCCACAAAAAACCCGCAACACGATCATGGAATACTCGATGAATATATTCAGCGCACCACGCGGTCAAAAGAACACTTGGATCAGGTAAGCATCAGGGGGCCTCGAGTAGTCGGACACGTAGCACAAATTTCTTCATTTTAGGACCAACATCAATTGCTTCTTCTGCGACTGCAATACGAACGTTATCGTCGTGAGATCTACGCCGAGCGCAATCGCCGCCTGATGGGACGCAGTCGCGACAAACGCAGCCTCGAGATGGAACGTGATCGTTTGCGGGAGCAACTGAAAAACTTCGAGGTCACCAACAAGGAACTAACGCATCAAATCGACAAAACCATGAAAACAGCCAATGGCCGCGTTCAAGCTCACTGCGACGAGCTGGCCGCGCTCAAAGAAAAATTTAAAAACGAAGTGGAGCAAAACAAATGCCTACGCCAGGCCAATGAAAACCTACAGACACGCCTCGGCGAGGAATTGGTCAATCGCAAGGACATCAACTATGAGCTGGAATCGTTGCGCGGCCAGGTGTTCAACATGAATACGGAGCTGCAACATGCACAGGTGCAAGCCGAAATCGGTCTGCAATGCAAGGAGGAACTGGCACGACTCGAGGCCGAGTTCATTGTGATGGGCGAGGTGCAGATAAAGTGTCGTGACCGCTTGGCTGACATGGACAATTTTAGGGCGCGCGACGAAGAATTGCAAATGCTACAAGATAGCTACAATATGGAACTAAAGGGTGGGCACAGTGGTCCATTTTGATTTTTTTACAAAGCCAATGTTCGCTTATATATTTTTAGATTTTAAGCACACACTTGAAGAGAAATCGTCACAGCTCGATAGCGCCAAACATAAAATCGCCGAGCTACAAGCTCAGTTGGTGAACAACGACAAAGTCATAACGGAGCAGAAGCGCTTGTTGAAGACCGTCAAAGACGAGTATGAGGAAAAGTTTAAGGTTTGTTGGAAGTTTAGATTGTGTCAAGTTCGTTTCAAATTTTCTCCTTTTTTGTTCTTAAATTGTGTAGTCGTTGAACAAAAAATACGAAGTACAGAAAATCATCATAATGCAAATGGAGGAAAAGATCATGATGTCGCTACAGAAGCCTCAGGCGGCTATTGCAGTGACGGCTTGTTGTTCCCCGGATACAGATAAAACGGGTACGAAGTTACAACTTTTTGAAGTTAATCAGGGTAGATTCCGAAATTCAAGTGAAAGTGAAATTTTTGTGGTCTCATATTGATAGTTGATCATAGAATTAGTTTCAATTACACTTTAAGATTAATACTTAATCAGCAAATTGTTATCACAAAAAAATTATTTTCAAAAAAATTTTATTTTTTCAGACTTTGCGTCCTCAATGGATCGGAACTCCCCACTCTCGACATCGCTAGCTTCCAGCGAAAGCCTCTCGGCCAGTCTGCGTTCCACAGAGCTCCGTAATTTACAGCAGTTGGTGGAGACTCCCCTAACCGAGGCAAGCGGCAGCATCAATGTTGTCGGCGCCGGCTCCAATATAATTGAAGGCACTCGCATACCGGTACTCGATTTGGCATCATCAGCGAACACAGCCACCACCACAACCGGCGTCATGGCAAGTGCCATCAACATAGTGCCTACATCAACGAGCCATAATTATGATATGGCGACAGCTACGACCAGCCACACCCACCCACATTTGCACCTGCAACAGCAACAGCAACAGCAGCAACAACAACAACAGCCACATCAGCAGAAACGATAAACACATAAAATAAAGCTGCCAACTAACGTGGACAGTTGTTCCAGGTTATTGTATAATTTTAACAGTCGTTGAGGTTTTTTTTAAAACTAAATTATGTAGTTATTTTGCAATTAACAAATTAATACCAAATTTAAATCAACTGATTAACAAATGAATGATTATTTCAATTATCAAATAGAAGAGAAAAGAAAAGAGCAGAGAGAAAGAGAAAAATACGGCAACATGATGCGGACAAAGACGTTTCTGTTAGCAGTTTATTTAAGAGCAAATTTCCAAATTTAAATTTTAACATCACCTTCGATCCTTAATTCTTAACAATGATTAGTTGCTTGGCAAACAAAAAACAAAACAAAAAATACATAAAACAAAAACAATAAATGCTTATAACAATTTGTGATTGTGTTTAATTTAACTTTTCAACAAACTAACTATCATGTTTTGCCTTTTCAAAATGTTAATGTTTTTCTATTGATTAAGCGCAAATCGAAGCACTCTTTTAATATTATATCTTATGTTACATAACTTCGTAGCACAACAACAAAACAAAGTCACTCTTGTAAAAATAAACTAAAAATAATAATAATAATAAAAATAAAAATATTTAATTTAAAAAAATTTATGAATCAGATTTGGAAATTGGCATGCCACAATTTAAAGAAAAATCTTACACAAAAAAAAAGGAAAATCAAACAAACATATTCTTGTAACATCTTATTGAAATATTTTTAATAAAATAAAGAATTATATATAATTGCTTAAATAATGCACGATGAGAGTCACATCATTTTCGGGAATTTCAGAAATGCTGCTCAACAGGTTGATTGGGGTCTACAATTTTAATAAATGTAACAAACGATTTAAAAAAACTACAGCAAAAAAATTATAAAAATAAAAATTGGTTCTTTTAATTGTTGGTTTAAAAATTGTTGTATGTTTTTTTTTAATGCAAAAAATAGCGTTGATTTGTAAAATAAATAATGAAAAATTTTCAGTTAAAAATGGTCGAGTTGGCCAAATTCAGTAATTTGTGAAAGTAAACAAAACTTTAGAAAAAAAAAACCGTTTACGTAAAAATCTGCCATTTTTTTGACTCTTTAATCATGATTTTATCAAAATCCTGATTGTGTTCAGCGTCCAAAAATCTATAAGAATAATTTACTTTGATTTATAGAGTAAACAATTGTTGGGTCAACAAATTGTGGATTAAATACCAAAGTGGCAGGTCTATCTGACACTAACGTAGTCACTATTTACGTTCTCACCCTATAAATATCAGGCCGAGTGACGTCATATAGCAAACAGCTGATTGCTTTAACCCTGCTAACTGCTGGCTCTTTTTCCACTGCTGGCTGCTTGTTTACGCCTAGAATTTATTGTTTTTTGAATAAAAACCAGAAGAACTCGTCCATTTCAAAAATGTTATCACAATACATGGAGGAATTCGAACAGGTGAGCTTTTGGGATAACAAATTAAAAAAAAAGGTAATTTTTTGACTAACTTTTATCCATAGGAACCTTTCGAGGTGGGCGATTTTATTGAGCGCCTCACTTGGCGCACCAATAATGAAGTGGGCAGCGGTGTGGGTGGAGCGGATGATTTCAATCCGGTGGCCCTGCACGACACATTCATACAAACAATAAAGGACCTGAAAATCTTACAAGAAAAACAACAGACGAAATGCGAACGTTTGGAGGAATCACTGCGGCAGGAACAGACCACCCATGCGAAGCATATTTTCAAGCTGCAAGAACGTCACCAGACTGCGATTGACTGGTTCGGTCAGCTGGATGAAAAAATCAACTCGGTAGCGGGCAAGATTATCCATTTGGGCGAGCAACTGGAAAACGTGAATACGCCACGGAGCCGCACAGTCGAGGCACAAAAGTTGCTCAATTACATGTCTGAATTTCTGGTGTCCGGACCTATAGTCAATGACATTTTCAACGATCCCACGCGCCTCTACGAGGCTGCTGACGTTATACAAAAGCTGTACGCTATTTCGCAGGATTTGCCGCCGGAGAAGTTTTCCGAATCAAAGCGGAAAATAGAAAAGAAGTACGACGAGGTGGAACGCCGTCTGATCGAGGAGTTTGCATCGGCTCAGAAAAGTGAGGACATTGAGAAGATGAAGAAGCTGGCGCAGATATTGTCCCAGTTTAAGGGATATGCCCAGTGTATTGATGCGTACATCGAGCAGAGTCAAATGGTAAATTTATAACGCGTTCATAACGAAATATTTCCAAAAATACGAATTTCTTGTTTAAAATTAACAGACATCTTATGGCGGCAAGGATATATTTATTGGGATCGTGCCCATGTGCAAGCACCACTACGAAATTATTAAGAAAGTATTTGCCAATCCAACGCAAGTCATGTCCAAATTCATACTCAACATTTATCAGTTGAAATTGCACCAGTACGCCATGACGAAGCTGGATGACAAGAAGGACGAAGAGAAGTACTTGCGCACACTCTATGAGCTGTACTCGCGGTAACTGGAAACCTCACAAGAAATAGAAATAGTATACGATCCAATTCAAATCTCCTTTCCATTGCTTGTTTTTCAGAACACTAAAACTCTCCACTGATCTACAAATGTACATGTCGACCATGGACGATGACCTACTGAATAAGCTCACACAACAGATTTTCACGAAACATTTGGCTGGCTATGCCGAAATCGAGTTCAAATGCCTTACTGCTAAATGCTCCACGGAATTGGAGAAATTTTACGCCAGCAAGAAACACCAAAAGAAACAAACCGAACGTTTTCAGGAGTTGCGACGTGACATGCAGGCACTGATCGGCACGCGCGCCAACATTAACATTGCCCAAATTGAGGACTATGGCGGTGAGACATTCCTGTCCGAAGAGTTGGCCATCAATATGCTGCAAGAGGCAAAGGCCTCGCTGAAGCGCTGTCGCCTGCTGTCCGGCACGGCAGACCTGCCGGGCCATGTGGTCAAATTGAATGATATTCTGTTGCGCTTCTTGATGCATGAGCATGTTAATTACGCTTTGGAATTGGGTTTGCAGGCAATACCCATTGCAGAGGGTAAAACCTTTCCGCAAATGTACTTCTTCGATGTTGTACAAAAGACGAATATTATCGTACATTTGCTGGAGAAATTGTGCCACACTGCGGTCATACCGTGCGTCATGTGAGTGGACTCGAAGTCTGAATTCTGACTTTTCGCAAATTTTCAGTAATTTGGTTCTTTCCCCAAATACTTTTATAGAAATACTCCCAAATATTCCGATTATGTTTTCAAAAAACGCATTTTAATGGAACAAATTGAAACCAAACTCGATCAGGGCCTGGATCGTTCCATTAATGCCGTTATTGGCTGGGTTAAAGTCTACCTCCAAAGTGAGCAAAAGAAGAGCGACTATAAACCGGAAACGGATGTCGATACAATATCCTCCTCAGTAAGGGACCATTTGCATTTCCACACTAAAGCCCTGAAGGCCTTTCTCATTTCTTATTTAATTTCTAGGCGTGCCTATATGTGGTCCAAAGTCTTCAACCGGTCATTGTCCAAATAAAGAAATGCGTCGACGGCGACAATCTGCAAAGCGTTTTGAATGAGTTTGGTGTGCGCCTGCACCGTGTCATTTACGATCACTTGCAAACAATGCAGTTCAATACGGCTGGCGCAATGTGCGCTATCTGCGATGTGAACGAATATCGCAAGTGTATCCGAGAGTTGGATAGCACATTGGTGACTCAACTCTTCGACATACTGCATGCACTGTGCAATCTGTTGCTGGTGAAACCGGAGAATCTACAGGAAGTTTGCACCGGGGAGACATTGGTAGATTTCAAAGACAAACTGACTTTCTTACAGTGTAACTAAATGCCATTATTTCTTTGCAGAATTATTTGGATAAGTCAGTGGTGCGTCAGTTCATACAACTACGCGCTGATTTCCGATTCATCAAAACTACAAATTATCTGAAGAACATTATAGAGTAAAGGATGGCACACTTGCTTGCTCATATCTTACACCGATGATGGCATGAACCTATTAATAAGTATTTATATTGTAATCGAAAGTAATAATTGCGTACAACACATGAGTATGTTCGATGCTGAAAGCTTTTATTTTTTTTTAATTAAAAGATACTTTGCGCAGTAGTCGCTGTTGATAAAACCGAATTTATTACGTTCTTTTCTGATTTCTTTTTGAGTTGCTCACTTATTCTGCGCAAATTCAATAAACTGAGTACATCATGCCGATTCATTGAAATAGCTAAGTACTTTCAAGTACTTGAAAGGGCATTTTGTATCACCAAATGGTTAGCACTCAGTGATTGGTCGCTCTAACTTTATCTCGGCCAACTTAACAGCAGATTAGAACGATAAGCCAGCGATACTAACTCGACCACTTGCCACACTCCGCCGAACGCAAATAAAAATCAAAGAATTGCATTTGCTAAACTACTTTTATTGGGTATTTTTGGAAACGATTATGAATTGTTTAGACCTTATCGAACGCGTTAGTACGCCAGTTGCTTTGCGACCGTACAAAGTATCGCTGTGACTTGCGCTCCAGAGCGGCAATTATTTTGGTTATTTTGTTTGTTTTAACAATTTCGTAAATTTTTCAAGTGTTTTATTAGTGGCTGTTAGAAACTACTTGGTCAAAATGAGACCGGTGAATTTGTATTGTTTGAAAATCTTGTGTTTGTGCGCGATTCTGTCAGTAGAACAAATTGTCGATGTAACTAGTGCTGCTGCCATTTCCACAGATTCGATTTATAAGAAAATTTTAAAGATGCGTACACTGCCTTTCGAAGACTGTGGTAAGTCAAAGACAAGATTGACTCAGTACCCCAAAATGTTAATGAAATCTGTCCATTCCTAAAATTTTTTCAAAAGTTTGTGGAAGTCTTTCAAATGTAAAAATTTGTACTGTTGTATTAAAATAATAGAGGTGGTACATATTCCAAAATGAATATTATTTGTATTGACGTTATAATTGTTTTTAACAATTGGCCAAACAATTTTGATTCGAATGGGGTAGCTTCAAAACAACAGGAAGAATATACGAGCACGATATCTTCTTCGGTACTTTAATGTATGTTTTTATATGTTTTCAATAATTTGTCGATAGTTTTTCGATAATTTTTAGATATTTTATCGATAATTCAATTGCTACTATATTCCCGATATATTTGAATATGTTGTTTCAATTCCATTAAGTTCCGGTAAACTCTAGTTAGTTCCAGTTGTTTTCCATTCCGTTCTAATCAAATTAAAAAAAACGCCTTCAAAATCGGTTCAGTATTTCTCAATATAAATAGGCGATGTTGTCCGTTTTCAATATAGTTTCATCTAAATAGAAGCCAAAAGAAGTGAAATGCCAAAATTGGAAGTCGATAGTTCATGTACTCTATGTACACTTATCCATACCGGCCAAGTCTCCTTATGGTTGTTACAAACGGTGTGACAAAAATAACATCCTTGGACACTTGTGTGCAGATTATTAGCATAGTTAGTGACAAATATTACGTATAATATTTAAAGCAAACGGTGAACAAATTCCTAATTCAAATGATTGTTTAAAATGTTGCGTTCCGTTGAGATGCCCACCAGTCTCAACCTTACTTGAAATATAGATATGTAGTTGCTAAGCAAAACAAGATAATTTGGCAAATTCATCACAGAGGTTGTGTAGAATACGGGAGTTAGTCAGAGATTCTCACATTTGATGATAAAGAAATTAAATTTAGTCAATCGTCAAATCAAAACTAGTTACAAATAAATAATTATATTGAGGCTCGTTTTTTTTTTATAGAATGTTAATTGCGTACGTGCGAACACAATATAATGAATGGAAAAAATGGATTTCCTGTGACTATGTAGAATTTAAGAGATAGTATCACTACTACTCTAAATACTGATAGTGACTCAACACTACCGTCTAACTTGTATTACTCCCTATTCCCACCACCAGTAGCCGCCGCCACCACAACGTCACGAGACGTCAGTCACACCTCTAATCAGTGCAAATTTCCAATTTAATAAATTTTCATTTCAATACAAATATGTAATCTATATAATATTTACCGATAGGAGGCCTTCTTGCGCACATACAAGAACTGCTTTAATTGAAGTGCAGACAAATCGGTGGGGGAATTTTATTCGCTCATATTATCTAGACGAATTGACATTTATGGCGAATCGGCATTTAATCATTGTGATTTGACTAGAAAAATTTTCCCACAATGCTCCCGTAAAATAATCACTCAAACCAATGACATTCGAAATATAAATTTAAATGGCATAAATTTCGCAATTTGGCTTATCGTGACACACTAAGCCAGCAGTTGCGAAACACTTTTTGAAACATGTCCCTGCATAGTGCATTTCTATTTTTGAAACTATTATTTGTTTCGAAGAATTTTATGAAGCGATTAGTTCAAGGAAAACCCAAAATTTTCTGCGGAACTTTCCGTTGTTGAGCAATAACATTGGCTATAAATAAGTTTAATATTTTTATTGAAATTTATTTATGCAATTAATAATGGCAACAGGTTAATAACGAAAACTAATGCATCCTTTATTTAACTGTATATATATTTTTTTTTATATATGGCATTTAGTTATTTCAATAAAAATTATTGCAACATCGCGTGTCCTTGAAGTATTCCAATTATTAAGATCATTGAACCCACCATTTTGCTAATACACATTAGGATGAAAATAAGAGTACGCGTGTCCTCGGTCAAGCGTAAATGTTTAAATTAAGTGCACGTTTGCTCTGATTTTTCACACACTCTCAGAGTGACCTTCGCCAAATTACGTATATTCTTAATTTTGTATCTGAAATACGTGTATATGGAATGGGCGCTGCTATTGTTTTAATTGAAACGTTTAGTTTTAATAAATGAGGTTTGTAACTGAATACCTAACATGTGCTGCTCGAAAAGATTACAGTAAATGTGAAAATTATCCTTGGAAAAATCTGCTTTAATTATCAACATAAGAGTCTCAGCTCTGTGAGGCACTTGCACCATTAGTCTGCAATGGAACTGTGGGCCGGTCGATACTTTAAAATTTATTTCTGTTGTAGTCTCCAAGAGGAACTGAGACTTGTTCAATATTTTCTCCAGATCCTCGAAGCGTATATATCTTGAATAGTGAGTAAGATAGAAATCGACGGTGATCGCACGTAGTTCCACAATATTATGGCCAATCATGCTCTGGTATTAAATAGTCTCTCAGTACCCGTTTTTTTTGTATGGATGATTGCTTCACAAGAATCTAGCAAATAACTACGATTTTCTTCGTCCTCGTTGCAGAATCTGCACGTTAAAATAAATGTATTTAATTTAAAAAATTAAACACACAATTTCTATTCTCTTCAATATAGGTTCAAGATACGATATACTCTATTTGTCCATATCCAGTTGCAATACCATACCATGTCAAATGCACCGAGGATCAACGGTTTTGGTGAATGTACTATTCGATGATGACGGTGAGTGTTGAGGAACAAAATCGTATAAGAATTGTGAAAAACGAACAAAATAATATCAAATTAATAATGCAAAATTTCAAACAAAAGAACTTTGAAAAAAAAACATCACCACTGAATATGTCTAGGGCATTGTGGTCAATAACCCTGATAAAAAATATTGTATAGCTAAATAACAAAAAAGAAAAAAATGTACAAAAGTACGCTGGATGATTACACACACACAACATTCATACGTCAAAAGCTCAAATTCAACATTGGCCGCGTATCGAGCTACACAGGTGCACGGCCGCGGTTAAGGAATGCCAGGAAAACAATAACGATGAGAAAAAGCATAAGTACTCCTAATTCATAACGCCAGTAGCTTCAATTCAAGCAACTACTTCTCCGCTTTCGACATGACGCTACACATTTGTTGTTATTTAGATTAATGTGTTTTGATTGTTATTTTTGGATTCTAACGAGTATTTGTACATTTCTCGGTAATTTGGAATTTCGCTCTTAACAATTTAGTGCGATAAGCGCTATAAATTTGCTTTATTGACTATTGGCCTTAATCAGCAAGTTGTCAACACGGTAGCCAGATCACATAAAACAATTCAATGGCTTATGTGTGCTAAATAACAATAAAAGCCGCTTGGGATTGTCGTGGTAGGTGGTATTTCATCTAATGCAAAATTTTGTTTGAAAGTATAGCGCCATGTACGAGCAATTCGTAAATATCCATTAGAAAGCTGAGCACTTTCAACATAAGGCAATATTCAGATAAACGTTATAAAATTGCTGTAGGTCAAGTAATCTTTCAATATACGGTTGGGAATTCGAGAATTTTTGGCTGGAAATCCTTTAAGGGGGTGGGGGGGGGTCTTATCACCTTATAAATAATAATTAATATAAATCATAAAATGGTTTAGATTTATGTTGATCGTCTGTGGAAATTTTGTTGTTATTAGGCTAATGAATTACTTACTTATCATCATTCCAATTCGATTTTTTTTCTTATGCAGGCAACAATACTACTTTCCTCAAACATCAGGTACGTTGGATATTTAATGCTGTGAAAACGCAAGCTACTATCTCGCCGGATCCTTGCAATGGCGACCAAGAATGTATAGTAACCGTCAATGATGGAAAATCGTACTATGCCAGCGTTCTCGTGAATAACTCACTGCCTGTGGTAAGTTTGCCTAAAAAAGCTGTAAAAATATTTTATTAATTTTTTTGTTTGAAATTTTCAGCTTGGTGGGAGTATGCTCTGGGAGGCGGTGGATGAATATAATAAAGATGTTATTTGTTTTAAAGTTCCAGTCACAATTGCTATGTAAATAATCCATTTCAAATAAATATACACTCAAGCAATGATCTCAAAGAGTTAATTTCATATTGTTTTCATAACCCACAAGCATTTAGGGTGGAGCTAATTACCTTTTTGCGATATTGATGATAGAAAGGATTATCAGTAATATTTGTAATAAGAACTTTTTGATAAAAAATGTTTGAGAATTTTTCGGTAATTTAATGATACTTTTATGATCGATGGAATGGGGTTCCATTTATCCACAGATGTGGACCCATAGCAATACCACTAACGGAACTGTGGTGTATGAGTGTGTGTGTGAATGTATGCACATTTATATTTAAAGGATCATACAGAATATGGAATACAACGGCGGTGAACCAAATCTCATTCACGTTATATACAAATGAGAATCAGTAATATGGTTTTGCTTGATTTTTTAAAAATTTTCTTCTTTTTTTTGCAAGATGCACTCACTTAATTTTCATTCACCGAAAGCATTGACGGTAGCATATCTGCTAATGAGCTTGTTCTCTTTTGCACATTCTCTCGGTGAGTGTGTGTGTGTATGGAGGGGCGACAGCGTATGAATGGTGGAGATATTTGCGTAATATGCCTCAGGCCGTAGTGAGAACATTGTCCAATATGCCCGCAGCAGTAGCAGCAGCAGCCACAGCGAGCGCATTTGCCTCGCAGAGTTGCAGTCACTATTTCGATCCGATCGATGATCAGTTGGTTTTAGTTGGAGCAGTGAATCGGTCGTGTGCACAACAACATACAGATTAGCCACATGTGCGAATATCAACTGCAGCGACAACATCGTTCTTCTGCTGCTGCTGTTGCTGACGTTTATTTCATTGCTCGTATTGCTGTTGTTGTTGCTGTGGTCATTTCGTTGTAATTAATTTCGTTTTTATTTGTATTCGTCCTTTTTCATTTACGGTTCGTTATATGTAATATTGCACTGCAGCAGTGCGTGGCGCGCGCCTTTGTTGTTGTGGCTGTTGTGCGTGGTTGTTTTTTTTTTTTTTTGCTATTGTTTCTTTTTTGGCTGCCTTCAGCTTGTGCCCCATTTTAATTGTTATATTGACATCCACCAAGTGATTCATATCGTCGAGAAATTGTGTGTAAGTGGTGCATATCGTTGTATACGACTCTCGAACATCCTCAGACTACTCACAAACCAAATTCTAAAAAAAGACTAAAGATCAAACGTATCCTCTAAAGGCCAAGTGACCACCAGAAACATAATACCGCATACAATAACATGTAACGTTTACTCTCGGTGTTAATCGGCTTGCTTCTTCTTATTTACATTGATCGTGGATAACATCACACACATCTTTAGCTTTAAGTAGTGCAGTTTTCGTCAAGTGCTAATCGATTGCTAAACGTTGCTAAAGAACACCAACAGTAACGACACCATCAGCAACAGAGCATCCACGCTATTCAACGATCCCGATCCGGATACGCAGTGAAGAGTAGAGCGAAAAGTAATTTTTGAATTTTTTTAAATCGTTAAAAGCGATTAATTGCCTGCCATCTTCTCCCAACGTTGTGAAAATTTCTGTCCGTTCTGAGGAACGTGCAGCGTACTATACATCATGATGTATTATTGCGCGCGATTGTGTGTGTTTTGGTATGTGCGGCATTTAGTGAGCGGCATGCAGTAATGTGACAGCCACTTGTATCAAGTTATGTATGTTCAGTTTCGTCTTTGGAAGGAAGAAACATTAGTTAGGAATTTGAATTCGCTCGAGCATGGGAAATGCGCCATTTAATGCCATACGAATTAAGTTTAGTTGGTTTTTGAAAATGAATTTATGCTTTCAGATTTTTGCGCAGAGTTATTGCAAGGAGTTCCATTTTTGCAATTGACAATTTTGATTAATTTTTATACGAAAAAAATTGTATAATTAGGAAAACCACTTGAAAATTGGGAAGGTCCGAAGTTAAAATACCCTTACGAGTACTTCATTAAACCTTCAAATATAGAAATTCTCAACGTTTAAATATTTTAAAAAAAATTAAATTCTAATCAAAATTCCAAATATAATCCAACGAAACAAAGAAAGAAATGGCACCCGTCAAAAAGAAACGGATCAATGCGAAAAAATTGCACCCCAAGAAGATAATAGTCCACTCGATAGCAACACAAGTCACGGGCCGAGATATAGACAAAACGTTTGAGCACATGTGCGAAGATCCGCAGACGACCTTTGACATCTACAATCAATGTGTATTTAGGCGTAAAAAACTCAAGTACCCCAATCTATTTTTGGACGGCACAATACTGAAAACGTCCAGCGAAACTTTGGGCCAGCAAGTAGCTTACAATTATGGACCACAGACTATACACAAGAGAAAAGAAAACGACCGCCAATAAAATAAATTGCACATATTGAAAAGTAAAAACAATCTTATCGGCCTTTTTATTGCGTGCAGCGTTTATTGTGTTAGGCATTTCTGGTATTTGCCTCCAAAACCAGTTTACTATGTGCTGTACCCATATCCCTAAGGACCGCAGACCTATGCAGATCATGAGGTGAAACAAAAAAAATTAATAAAGGCTAAAGGAATGTGGAGTCTGGACGTTAATTAGAAAATAAAAAAAGGAGCACATGCCAATGCACAGCACACATTCTTCACACTTGCCATGCCAAATGCAAAATGCCTCTTGGTAAGACATTTAAACATTCTTCTCCTTCCTTCTTTTCTTACGCAGGTTATAAACAGAAGTCAACATTGAACTACAACTTAGAAAAATGCTGCTGCACAGGTACAATCTGATCGCCATTTCCATAGCACTATGGCAGGTGATGGAAGTTGACGGTCGTTGGCAGAACAATCATGCGTCGTCGTCACATTATCGCTCTGCGCCGCAGCAATCAGCAGCCACTGATGTTAAGGATAAGATAATCGAATTGCAATGCAGGGCGAAATGTCAGGGAGTCTCTTCTCCAGCCTGTCACGACGAATGCAAAATCGAAGTCATGAAATCCCCACGTTGCGGCTCCTGTCCGAATATGCAAAATTCGATATTCGACAATGTCTCGGCACTGCAAAAGCTCTCTTGCCTGGACAATTGCAGCTACGACTACGATTGTCCTGAAGTGCAAAAGTGCTGTCAGTCATCGTGCGGGCCGGCCTGCATGGACGGCCTTGGTGTGCGTGAGGATGTCCTATTGCCGCCTATACCAAAGATTTTGAAATATAAACTGCCGCGGGGCCACAAAGTGGAGATCACCATACAGTTTACCGAAAATTCGACATACTATTATCATGTTGAGGCACGCTCTCACATCGGTCTGTTGTTCTCAGCGCGCAAGTTGGGCATGTGGCAGTGGCAGCCGGTGGAATTAATTGCCGAGACCCCCGACAAGAGTATGCGCAGTAAGAGGTATTGTATTGTTCAAGCTCAATTTCCGTTATTTCAAAATGTTGCCAAAAATGCATAACATATTTGACAGGACGGACATTTCGTTCAACTTGAGACCTGGACGATGGTATCAAGTGCGTGTGGCTGCCATTAATGCCAATGGCTTCCGTGGCTATTCAGAATCCTCAAAAGCGTTTACACTGTCAAATCGTAAGTGTGTGCCGAATTGAATCTGCTAGGTTTTCTCACTTTCACTCACGTTGTACTAGATCCAAAGCCGCCCAAGCCACCAGCTGACTTAAAAGTAGTAACCGCTAAAGTAAATCAGGGACGTTATAATGTCAAAATAGTGTGGTGTCCAGCTAAATCGAATTTACCAATTGAAAAATATAAAATTATCTGGTCACTCTACGTCAAGTCTAAAGATGAATCGCTAATCTCGAACGAGGCCTATGTCAAGGATGTAAGAGACCAAACCGTTTATCAATTCATATGTCATTTAGTATTATTCGAGTGTATTTTTCTCTCACCACCAGACACATCAATTTGAAATACCCAAACTGCTGCCCGATTCCAGCTACTATATCCAAGTGCAGGCCATGTCGATAAGTGGCAGTCGTCGCTTGAAATCTGAAAAATTCTCCATACTCTACAATACAACAGCCCCGAGTGAAGTCTATGTACCACTTAAGTGCTCGCCGCAGCAGCAAGTCTATCAACAGGACTACAATGATATCGACACAAATGAAATGAAACCGAATACAACGGTTAATGGGGACATTTTGAAGCAGGCAAAAGCCACAACTTATGAAGTACGCTTTCGCTTGAATCGAAAGTTTGGCATGATGGTGCTGATTTCGGGCTTTTATCCGCACCGGGAAAAGTAAGTTCACCGTGAACGGTAAAGCAAGTGCAAATGACCCTTTTCACTTCGTATTCGAATAAGATGACAAAGTTATGTTCGAAAATAACCAACTATTTTATGACAAGAATACGAAAAAGAAAACGAAAAGAAACTTTCCTTTTTAAAACAAAATTATTCCATCTTTCCTTAGGGTTTATGAACTTTGTCCCAAGGAAACAAATTGCGAACAACGCGAGTACAGCGCAATTCGTGCCAAAGTAAGTACACTATTTGCGCTTCAAAATTACATTTCATGATACGGAGCACGCGTTTTTGGTGTCAAAGCACAACGGCATGTAGACGAGTACGATGCACAATTTTGAAATCGAAATTTGTTTACATTAAAGTTCGAATTTCGCAAACGAACACGTTTTGCACTTGTGGGGGGAAGACAAAAGACAGTACATTGTACATATGTGGAGACGGTCCAGGGCATGTTAACAAGTAGTTTATTGGATATCTTATGTAATGGCCTTGCTTGACTGATAGATAGCATGCGCATGCATTTATGACAGGGAGGGAGGGAGACTTTGATTTGTATTTTTGTTCATACAAATTATAAATACCACGTATTCTCAATACCAAACAAATCTCCCTCATTTCTTAATGTTGCAGAAAGACTCGCTGGAGTTCAGTAAACTAAAGTACAACACAACTTATATGCTGAAGGCATTTAAAGCAAACGACGAGGGATCTGACGGCACAGGCGCATTTACCTTTACCACGCCAAAGTGCGAAAACTTTCGCAAACGCTTCCCGAAAATACAAATTAATTGTTGAATAGAAAGAATCATCATCATCATATCGCATAAGATTTAATTTTAGATAGTAAATACGAATTCAAATTCTAGTTTTTAATTTACAAATGTTCAACCAGAAAACATTGAAATTGCGAATTCTTTTTGAATAAATAAAAAGATTTTGTTTTAATTGGTTTTTAAAACTTTTACTTGAAGACATTTTTGAACTCGTCAATGGCCTTTTGTGTTTTAGACGCCTCATATGCACCTAAAAGTTTGCATCGATCCAGCACTATGCCATTCTCGATTAGAGCAGCTATCAAGCGTGTCGTATACAACACGGGACCGCCAACTAAATGCAAAAAATGGTAGTCCTTCTGTTGGCGCGTGCTGAACAAGATACGCTTTGAAACGAAATCCGCGTAATTGCTTACACGGCCCACACAAATGTATCGCCGCTGTGCGGGCGAATAAACTTCAATAACAGCACGCAGGCATTCGGCAGGCGTTAGCTCGCTCGCGTCCGCATACACAATGCGAAAATGTACGCCGAGAGCCTTGTAGAAGTTCACCGTCAAATTGAGGATTTCATCCATTTGCTGGTCGGCTTCCGTGGCACTTGTGGTAGCACAAAAGGTTTGCACCGCATTTGTTTGGGTGGCTGTAAATAGATTTCCTTCTGGTTGGTTGGTATCGTCGACTGGCGTTTTTTGATAATAGCGTCCGCAGCTAACGAAACGCAAAGGCAGCACTGAGGGATAAACCGTCAATTTGGTCACAGAACCCAAGAAACTCTCGAAAGCCGCTCCGCCTGTTAGATATGCCGAGTTTATCTTATTCTGCAAGTGTTCTTCCACAACCAAGTGATAGTTATCCAAGGGCGTGGCATTCGCTTCGAGCAGAACACAGCGCACGAAATCGGGATTGGCTGTCTGAAGGAAGTTACCGGTGTGCACGAAATATCGTGTCATAGCATGTGTGCAGTGTACATCGAATTCTGCGGCTTCGCCTAGCATATAGTACCGGCTGCTGTCCAGATAACGTATTAGATCTTTGCGGTATAAATGCGATTCACCTTGTTCGATGCACGGCGCTGAGCTGCGATAGAGTATCTTCTCTTTGCAATCGCTAGGACAATTTCGATGCAGTTCATTGGGTAAGTTGAGGAACGCATGTATGAAGTCATCTTGGACTGGGTAGAAGCTTTCTTTTTGCGATTTCAGTTTGTTTCGCAGCGTTTTGCCCTGTTCCTTCAGCGTGTGGCTATCGGCATCTGAGGCCCCTGCCTAGAATGTTAAGTTACTTAGTAGAATTTTAAACAGAAATCGATTGAGCTTACCTTTATTCGTTCTTTCAACTCCTTGGCGACCAACTCTCGTTCCGCTTCCAGCTGCTTTATGCTGGCATTGATTTCGCGAAACTTTTCATATTTTACCAAAATACTACTCAAATCCATTTTGAGTCTTCTCCGAGCAATGCTGTGCTGAAGCGGCTCATTATTGCTCAATGTACTTTCGAAGTCCATATAGGGTTGGAGTGCCGCATAGTTCTCGTTGGCCTTGTCGCCGGTGATATAAAGTGCCGATATTCCGCGACGCCCTATTTGGGGAAGTCGTCTTAGGCCAGCTATCCGAAGTTGTCGCGCAACTAATCCGCTTAACGTTATCATTTTTATAAACACTTTTAATACATAGTTCTCAAGTCATTAGGCGTCAAAATTAAATTCATCTATTGCTCTTCCATGCAAATTTCACTAAACAACAAAAACAGCTGATCGATCAGGTGTTGGATTCGCTTTATAACAGGGTGTGTGATACCCAGCAAAAATCTGAATAGTTTTAAGGTGCATTTAGATCGCACGAACTCGCTAACAAAATGCCATTCATTCGGTCCGGCAAACTCTGCCTTCCGACGTGTGTTCGGAAACATATATTCAGGCAGTGTAAACGAAATTTTGTTTGCGATAAGACTTCGCAACTAAAGTTGCGTTCGTTCGTGCGAACTAAATGCACCTTTAGAGTATTTAAATTTATAGTTCGTAGGAACCAGGTACGGTCAGCTCTTAAACTACTTTCCATGGCACAGACTTGACATTGGAGTTTTATTTCATTCATTTTTTTCAACAATAACACGAAGTAGGTCCCGGTTAAATTTTCAATAAATTTGCATGACCACGTTTCATGCGTTCCACAGGTAATGCAGAAGTTGCCCCTGTAATGCAGGTTCTGGATTCCCTTAGTTTCTTTTGCATATGAAAGCTGAGACAAAAAGCAAGCCCCATGGTGAATTTGGATACTATACGAAGTGTATTTCTATAGATATAAAGGTATTTCGATACCAATATATTTTCGATTTTTATGCATAGTTTAGCTAGGCTGCGGGCCTTAGTTTAGGAGATAGAGCACTTTTAAGATTTTCTAGATTCTACTTCAAATATCTCCGCTTCTAGGTTTCGGATTCCCTTAGTTTCTTTTGCATATGAAAGCTGAGACAAAAAGCAAGCCCCATGGTGAATTTGGATCCTATACGAAGTGTATTTCTATAGATATAAAGGCATTTCGATACCAAAATATTTTCTATTTTTATGCATAGTTTAGCTAGGCTGCGGGCCTTAGTTTAGGAGATAGAGCACTTTTAAGATTTTCTCGATTCAACTTCAAATATCTCCGCTTCCAGGTTTCGGATTCCCTTAGTTTCTTTTGCATATGAAAGCTGAAACAAAAAGCAAGCCCCATGGTGAATTTGGATACTATACGAAGTGTATTTCTATAGATATAAAGGCATTTCGATACCAGAATATTTTCTATTTTTATGCATAGTTTAGCTAGGCTGCGGGCCTTAGTTTAGGAGATAGAGCACTTTTAAGATTTTCTAGATTCAACTTCAAATATCTCCGCTTCTAGGTTTCGGATTCCCTTAGTTTCTTTTGCATGTGAAAGCTGAGACAAAAAGCAAGCCCCATGGTGAATTTGGATACTATACGAAGTGTATTTCTATAGATATAAAGGCATTTCGATACCAAAATATTTTCGATTTTTATGCATAGTTTAGCTAGGCTGCGGGCCTTAGTTTAGGAGATAGAGCACTTTTAAGATTTTCTAGATTCAACTTCAAATATCTCCGCTTCTAGGTTTCGGATTCCCTTAGTTTCTTTTGCATATGAAAGCTGAGACAAAAAGCAAGCCCCATGGTGAATTTGGATACTATACGAAGTGTATTTCTATAGATATAAAGGGATTTCGATACCAAAATATTTTCTATTTTTATGCATAGTTTAGCTAGGCTGCGGGCCTTAGTTTAGGAGATAGAGCACTTTTAAGATTTTCTCGATTCAACTTCAAATATCTCCGCTTCCAGGTTTCGGATTCCCTTAGTTTCTTTTGCATATGAAAGCTGAAACAAAAAGCACGCCCCATGGTGAATTTGGATACTATACGAAGTGTATTTCTATAGATATAAAGGCATTTCGATACCAAAATATTTTCGATTTTTATGCATAGTTTAGCTAGGCTGCGGGCCTTAGTTTAGGAGATAGAGCACTTTTAAGATTTTCTAGATTCAACTTCAAATATCTCCGCTTCTAGGTTTCGGATTTCCTTAGTTTCTTTTGCATATGAAAGCTGAGACTAAAAGCAAGCCCCATGGTGAATTTGGATACTATACGAAGTGTATTTCTATAGATATAAAGGCATTTCGATACCAGAATATTTTCTATTTTTATGCATAGTTTAGCTAGGCTGCGGGCCTTAGTTTAGGAGATAGAGCACTTTTAAGATTTTCTAGATTCAACTTCAAATATCTCCGCTTCTAGGTTTCGGATTCCCTTAGTTTCTTTTGCATGTGAAAGCTGAGACAAAAAGCAAGCCCCATGGTGAATTTGGATACTATACGAAGTGTATTTCTATAGATATAAAGGCATTTCGATACCAGAATATTTTCTATTTTTATGCATAGTTTAGCTAGGCTGCGGGCCTTAGTTTAGGAGATAGAACACTTTTAAGATTTTCTAGATTCAACTTCAAATATCTCCGCTTCTAGGTTTCGGATTCCCTTAGTTTCTTTTGCATGTGAAAGCTGAGACAAAAAGCAAGCCCCATGGTGAATTTGGATACTATACGAAGTGTATTTCTATAGATATAAAGGCATTTCGATACCAAAATATTTTCGATTTTTATGCATAGTTTAGCTAGGCTGCGGGCCTTAGTTTAGGAGATAGAGCACTTTTAAGATTTTCTAGATTCAACTTCAAATATCTCCGCTTCTAGGTTTCGGATTCCCTTAGTTTCTTTTGCATATGAAAGCTGAGACAAAAAGCAAGCCCCATGGTGAATTTGGATACTATACGAAGTGTATTTCTATAGATATAAAGGCATTTCGATACCAAAATATTTTCTATTTTTATGCATAGTTTAGCTAGGCTGCGGGCCTTAGTTTAGGAGATAGAGCACTTTTAAGATTTTCTCGATTCAACTTCAAATATCTCCGCTTCCAGGTTTCGGATTCCCTTAGTTTCTTTTGCATATGAAAGCTGAAACAAAAAGCAAGCCCCCTGGTGAATTTGGATACTATACGAAGTGTATTTCTATAGATATAAAAGCATTTCGATACCAAAATATTTTCGATTTTTATGCATAGTTTAGCTAGGCTGCGGGCCTTAGTTTAGGAGATAGAGCACTTTTAAGATTTTCTAGATTCAACTTCAAATATCTCCGCTTCTAGGTTTCGGATTTCCTTAGTTTCTTTTGCATATGAAAGTTGAGACAAAAAGCAAGCCCCATGGTGAATTTGGATACTATGCGAAGTGTATTTCTATAGATATAAAGGTATTTCGATACCAAAATATTTTCGATTTTTATGCATAGTTTAGCTAGGCTGCGGGCCTTAGTTTAGGAGATAGAGCACTTTTAAGATTTTCTAGATTCAACTTCAAATATCTCCGCTTCTAGGTTTCGGATTCCCTTAGTTTCTTTTGCATATGAAAGCTGAGACAAAAAGCAAGCCCCATGGTGAATTTGGATACTATACGAAGTGTATTTCTATAGATATAAAGGCATTTCGATACCAGAATATTTTCTATTTTTATGCATAGTTTAGCTAGGCTGCGGGCCTTAGTTTAGGAGATAGAGCACTTTTAAGATTTTCTAGATTCAACTTCAAATATCTCCGCTTCTAGGTTTCGGATTTCCTTAGTTTCTTTTGCATATGAAAGCTGAGACAAAAAGCAAGCCCCATGGTGAATTTGGATACTATACGAAGTGTATTTCTATAGATATAAAGGCATTTCGATACCAGAATATTTTCTATTTTTATGCATAGTTTAGCTAGGCTGCGGGCCTTAGTTTAGGAGATAGAACACTTTTAAGATTTTCTAGATTCAACTTCAAATATCTCCGCTTCTAGGTTTCGGATTCCCTTAGTTTCTTTTGCATGTGAAAGCTGAGACAAAAAGCAAGCCCCATGGTGAATTTGGATACTATACGAAGTGTATTTCTATAGATATAAAGGCATTTCGATACCAAAATATTTTCGATTTTTATGCATAGTTTAGGAGATAGAGCACTTTTAAGATTTTCTAGATTCAACTTCAAATATCTCCGCTTCTAGGTTTCGGATTCCCTTAGTTTCTTTTGCATATGAAAGCTGAGACAAAAAGCAAGCCCCATGGTGAATTTGGATACTATACGAAGTGTATTTCTATAGATATAAAGGCATTTCGATACCAAAATATTTTCTATTTTTATGCATAGTTTAGCTAGGCTGCGGGCCTTAGTTTAGGAGATAGAGCACTTTTAAGATTTTCTCGATTCAACTTCAAATATCTCCGCTTCCAGGTTTCGGATTCCCTTAGTTTCTTTTGCATATGAAAGCTGAAACAAAAAGCAAGCCCCCTGGTGAATTTGGATACTATACGAAGAGTATTTCTATAGATATAAAAGCATTTCGATACCAAAATATTTTCGATTTTTATGCATAGTTTAGCTAGGCTGCGGGCCTTAGTTTAGGAGATAGAGCACTTTTAAGATTTTCTAGATTCAACTTCAAATATCTCCGCTTCTAGGTTTCGGATTTCCTTAGTTTCTTTTGCATATGAAAGTTGAGACAAAAAGCAAGCCCCATGGTGAATTTGGATACTATGCGAAGTGTATTTCTATAGATATAAAGGTATTTCGATACCAAAATATTTTCGATTTTTATGCATAGTTTAGCTAGGCTGCGGGCCTTAGTTTAGGAGATAGAGCACTTTTAAGATTTTCTAGATTCAACTTCAAATATCTCCGCTTCTAGGTTTCGGATTCCCTTAGTTTCTTTTGCATATGAAAGCTGAGACAAAAAGCAAGCCCCATGGTGAATTTGGATACTATACGAAGTGTATTTCTATAGATATAAAGGCATTTCGATACCAGAATATTTTCTATTTTTATGCATAGTTTAGCTAGGCTGCGGGCCTTAGTTTAGGAGATAGAGCACTTTTAAGATTTTCTAGATTCAACTTCAAATATCTCCGCTTCTAGGTTTCGGATTTCCTTAGTTTCTTTTGCATATGAAAGTTGAGACAAAAAGCAAGCCCCATGGTGAATTTGGATACTATGCGAAGTGTATTTCTATAGATATAAAGGTATTTCGATACCAAAATATTTTCGATTTTTATGCATAGTTTAGCTAGGCTGCGGGCCTTAGTTTAGGAGATAGAGCACTTTTAAGATTTTCTAGATTCAACTTCAAATATCTCCGCTTCTAGGTTTCGGATTCCCTTAGTTTCTTTTGCATATGAAAGCTGAGACAAAAAGCAAGCCCCATGGTGAATTTGGATACTATACGAAGTGTATTTCTATAGATATAAAGGCATTTCGATACCAGAATATTTTCTATTTTTATGCATAGTTTAGCTAGGCTGCGGGCCTTAGTTTAGGAGATAGAGCACTTTTAAGATTTTCTAGATTCAACTTAAAATATCTCCGCTTCTAGGTTTCGGATTTCCTTAGTTTCTTTTGCATATGAAAGCTGAGACAAAAAGCAAGCCCCATGGTGAATTTGGATACTATACGAAGTGTATTTCTATAGATATAAAGGTATTTCGATACCAAAATATTTTCGATTTTTATGCATAGTTTAGCTAGGCTGCGGGCCTTAGTTTAGGAGATAGAGCACTTTTAAGATTTTCTAGATTCAACTTCAAATATCTCCGCTTCTAGGTTTCGGATTTCCTTAGTTTCTTTTGCATATGAAAGCTGAGACAAAAAGCAAGCCCCATGGTGAATTTGGATACTATACGAAGTGTATTTCTATAGATATAAAGGTATTTCGATACCAAAATATTTTCGATTTTTATGCATAGTTTAGCTAGGCTGCGGGCCTTAGTTTAGGAGATAGAGCACTTTTAAGATTTTCTAGATTCAACTTCAAATATCTCCGCTTCTAGGTTTCGGATTTCCTTAGTTTCTTTTGCATATGAAAGCTGAGACAAAAAGCAAGCCCCATGGTGAATTTGGATACTATACGAAGTGTATTTCTATAGATATAAAGGCATTTCGATACCAGAATATTTTCTATTTTTATGCATAGTTTAGCTAGGCTGCGGGCCTTAGTTTAGGAGATAGAGCACTTTTAAGATTTTCTAGATTCAACTTCAAATATCTCCGCTTCTAGGTTTCGGATTTCCTTAGTTTCTTTTGCATATGAAAGCTGAGACAAAAAGCAAGCCCCATGGTGAATTTGGATACTATACGAAGTGTATTTCTATAGATATAAAGGCATTTCGATACCAGAATATTTTCTATTTTTATGCATAGTTTAGCTAGGCTGCGGGCCTTAGTTTAGGAGATAGAGCACTTTTAAGATTTTCTAGATTCAACTTCAAATATCTCCGCTTCTAGGTTTCGGATTTCCTTAGTTTCTTTTGCATATGAAAGCTGAGACAAAAAGCAAGCCCCATGGTGAATTTGGATACTATACGAAGTGTATTTCTATAGATATAAAGGTATTTCGATACCAAAATATTTTCGATTTTTATGCATAGTTTAGCTAGGCTGCGGGCCTTAGTTTAGGAGATAGAGCACTTTTAAGATTTTCTAGATTCAACTTCAAATATCTCCGCTTCTAGGTTTCGGATTTCCTTAGTTTCTTTTGCATATGAAAGCTGAGACAAAAAGCAAGCCCCATGGTGAATTTGGATACTATACGAAGTGTATTTCTATAGATATAAAGGCATTTCGATACCAGAATATTTTCTATTTTTATGCATAGTTTAGCTAGGCTGCGGGCCTTAGTTTAGGAGATAGAGCACTTTTAAGATTTTCTAGATTCAACTTCAAATATCTCCGCTTCTAGGTTTCGGATTTCCTTAGTTTCTTTTGCATATGAAAGCTGAGACAAAAAGCAAGCCCCATGGTGAATTTGGATACTATACGAAGTGTATTTCTATAGATATAAAGGTATTTCGATACCAAAATATTTTCGATTTTTATGCATAGTTTAGCTAGGCTGCGGGCCTTAGTTTAGGAGATAGAGCACTTTTAAGATTTTCTAGATTCAACTTCAAATATCTCCGCTTCTAGGTTTCGGATTCCCTTAGTTTCTTTTGCATATGAAAGCTGAGACAAAAAGCAAGCCCCATGGTGAATTTGGATACTATACGAAGTGTATTTCTATAGATATAAAGGCATTTCGATACCAGAATATTTTCTATTTTTATGCATAGTTTAGCTAGGCTGCGGGCCTTAGTTTAGGAGATAGAGCACTTTTAAGATTTTCTAGATTCAACTTCAAATATCTCCGCTTCTAGGTTTCGGATTTCCTTAGTTTCTTTTGCATATGAAAGCTGAGACAAAAAGCAAGCCCCATGGTGAATTTGGATACTATACGAAGTGTATTTCTATAGATATAAAGGCATTTCGATACCAGAATATTTTCTATTTTTATGCATAGTTTAGCTAGGCTGCGGGCCTTAGTTTAGGAGATAGAGCACTTTTAAGATTTTCTAGATTCAACTTCAAATATCTCCGCTTCTAGGTTTCGGATTTCCTTAGTTTCTTTTGCATATGAAAGCTGAGACAAAAAGCAAGCCCCATGGTGAATTTGGATACTATACGAAGTGTATTTCTATAGATATAAAGGTATTTCGATACCAAAATATTTTCGATTTTTATGCATAGTTTAGCTAGGCTGCGGGCCTTAGTTTAGGAGATAGAGCACTTTTAAGATTTTCTAGATTCAACTTCAAATATCTCCGCTTCTAGGTTTCGGATTCCCTTAGTTTCTTTTGCATATGAAAGCTGAGACAAAAAGCAAGCCCCATGGTGAATTTGGATACTATACGAAGTGTATTTCTATAGATATAAAGGCATTTCGATACCAGAATATTTTCTATTTTTATGCATAGTTTAGCTAGGCTGCGGGCCTTAGTTTAGGAGATAGAGCACTTTTAAGATTTTCTAGATTCAACTTCAAATATCTCCGCTTCTAGGTTTCGGATTTCCTTAGTTTCTTTTGCATATGAAAGCTGAGACAAAAAGCAAGCCCCATGGTGAATTTGGATACTATACGAAGTGTATTTCTATAGATATAAAGGTATTTCGATACCAAAATATTTTCGATTTTTATGCATAGTTTAGCTAGGCTGCGGGCCTTAGTTTAGGAGATAGAGCACTTTTAAGATTTTCTAGATTCAACTTCAAATATCTCCGCTTCTAGGTTTCGGATTTCCTTAGTTTCTTTTGCATATGAAAGCTGAGACAAAAAGCAAGCCCCATGGTGAATTTGGATACTATACGAAGTGTATTTCTATAGATATAAAGGTATTTCGATACCAAAATATTTTCGATTTTTATGCATAGTTTAGCTAGGCTGCGGGCCTTAGTTTAGGAGATAGAGCACTTTTAAGATTTTCTAGATTCAACTTCAAATATCTCCGCTTCTAGGTTTCGGATTTCCTTAGTTTCTTTTGCATATGAAAGCTGAGACAAAAAGCAAGCCCCATGGTGAATTTGGATACTATACGAAGTGTATTTCTATAGATATAAAGGCATTTCGATACCAGAATATTTTCTATTTTTATGCATAGTTTAGCTAGGCTGCGGGCCTTAGTTTAGGAGATAGAGCACTTTTAAGATTTTCTAGATTCAACTTCAAATATCTCCGCTTCTAGGTTTCGGATTTCCTTAGTTTCTTTTGCATATGAAAGCTGAGACAAAAAGCAAGCCCCATGCTGAATTTGGATACTATACGAAGTGTATTTCTATAGATATAAAGGTATTTCGATACCAAAATATTTTCGATTTTTATGCATAGTTTAGCTAGGCTGCGGGCCTTAGTTTAGGAGATAGAGCACTTTTAAGATTTTCTAGATTCAACTTCAAATATCTCCGCTTCTAGGTTTCGGATTTCCTTAGTTTCTTTTGCATATGAAAGCTGAGACAAAAAGCAAGCCCCATGGTGAATTTGGATACTATACGAAGTGTATTTCTATAGATATAAAGGCATTTCGATACCAGAATATTTTCTATTTTTATGCATAGTTTAGCTAGGCTGCGGGCCTTAGTTTAGGAGATAGAGCACTTTTAAGATTTTCTAGATTCAACTTCAAATATCTCCGCTTCTAGGTTTCGGATTTCCTTAGTTTCTTTTGCATATGAAAGCTGAGACAAAAAGCAAGCCCCATGGTGAATTTGGATACTATACGAAGTGTATTTCTATAGATATAAAGGTATTTCGATACCAAAATATTTTCGATTTTTATGCATAGTTTAGCTAGGCTGCGGGCCTTAGTTTAGGAGATAGAGCACTTTTAAGATTTTCTAGATTCAACTTCAAATATCTCCGCTTCTAGGTTTCGGATTTCCTTAGTTTCTTTTGCATATGAAAGCTGAGACAAAAAGCAAGCCCCATGGTGAATTTGGATACTATACGAAGTGTATTTCTATAGATATAAAGGCATTTCGATACCAGAATATTTTCTATTTTTATGCATAGTTTAGCTAGGCTGCGGGCCTTAGTTTAGGAGATAGAGCACTTTTAAGATTTTCTAGATTCAACTTCAAATATCTCCGCTTCTAGGTTTCGGATTTCCTTAGTTTCTTTTGCATATGAAAGCTGAGACAAAAAGCAAGCCCCATGGTGAATTTGGATACTATACGAAGTGTATTTCTATAGATATAAAGGTATTTCGATACCAAAATATTTTCGATTTTTATGCATAGTTTAGCTAGGCTGCGGGCCTTAGTTTAGGAGATAGAGCACTTTAAAGATTTTCTAGATTCAACTTCAAATATCTCCGCTTCTAGGTTTCGGATTCCTTTAGTTTCTTTTGCATATGAAAGCTGAGACAAAAAGCAAGCCCCATGGTGAATTTGGATACTATACGAAGTGTATTTCTATAGATATAAAGGCATTTCGATACCAAAATATTTTCGATTTTTATGCATAGTTTAGCTAGGCTGCGGGCCTTAGTTTAGGAGATAGAGCACTTTAAAGATTTTCTAGATTCAACTTCAAATATCTCCGCTTCTAGGTTTCGGATTCCCTTAGTTTCTTTTGCATATGAAAGCTGAGACAAAAAGCAAGCCCCATGGTGAATTTGGATACTATACGAAGTGTATTTCTATAGATATAAAGGCATTTCGATACCAAAATATTTTCGATTTTTATGCATAGTTTAGCTAGGCTGCGGGCCTTAGTTTAGGAGATAGAGCACTTTTAAGATTTTCTAGATTCAACTTCAAATATCTCCGCTTCTAGGTTTCGGATTCCCTTAGTTTCTTTTGCATATGAAAGCTGAGACAAAAAGCAAGCCCCATGGTGAATTTGGATACTATACGAAGTCTATTTCTATAGATATAAAGGCATTTCGATACCAAAATATTTTCTATTTTTATGCATAGTTTAGCTAGGCTGCGGGCCTTAGTTTAGGAGATAGAGCACTTTTAAGATTTTCTCGATTCAACTTCAAATATCTCCGCTTCCAGGTTTCGGATTCCCTTAGTTTCTTTTGCATATGAAAGCTGAGACAAAAAGCAAGCCCCATGGTGAATTTGGATACTATACGAAGTCTATTTCTATAGATATAAAGGCATTTCGATACCAAAATATTTTCGATTTTTATGCATAGTTTAGCTAGGCTGCGGGCCTTAGTTTAGGAGATAGAGCACTTTAAAGATTTTCTAGATTCAACTTCAAATATCTCCGCTTCTAGGTTTCGGATTCCCTTAGTTTCTTTTGCATATGAAAGCTGAGACAAAAAGCAAGCCCCATGGTGAATTTGGATACTATACGAAGTGTATTTCTATAGATATAAAGGCATTTCGATACCAAAATATTTTCGATTTTTATGCATAGTTTAGCTAGGCTGCGGGCCTTAGTTTAGGAGATAGAGCACTTTTAAGATTTTCTCGATTCAACTTCAAATATCTCCGCTTCCAGGTTTCGGATTCCCTTAGTTTCTTTTGCATATGAAAGCTGAGACAAAAAGCAAGCCCCATGGTGAATTTGGATACTATACGAAGTGTATTTCTATAGATATAAAGGTATTTCGATACCAAAATATTTTCGATTTTTATGCATAGTTTAGCTAGGCTGCGGGCCTTAGTTTAGGAGATAGAGCACTTTTAAGATTTTCTAGATTCAACTTCAAATATCTCCGCTTCTAGGTTTCGGATTCCCTGTTTCTTTTGCATATGAAAGCTGAGACAAAAAGCAAGCCCCATGGTGAATTTGGATACTATACGAAGTCTATTTCTATAGATATAAAGGCATTTCGATACCAAAATATTTTCTATTTTTATGCATAGTTTAGCTAGGCTGCGGGCCTTAGTTTAGGAGATAGAGCACTTTTAAGATTTTCTAGATTCAACTTCAAATATCTCCGCTTCTAGGTTTCGGATTCCCTGTTTCTTTTGCATATGAAAGCTGAGACAAAAAGCAAGCCCCATGGTGAATTTGGATACTATACGAAGTCTATTTCTATAGATATAAAGGCATTTCGATACCAAAATATTTTCGATTTTTATGCATAGTTTAGCTAGGCTGCGGGCCTTAGTTTAGGAGATAGAGCACTTTTAAGATTTTCTCGATTCAACTTCAAATATCTCCGCTTCCAGGTTTCGGATTCCCTTAGTTTCTTTTGCATATGAAAGCTGAGACAAAAAGCAAGCCCCATGGTGAATTTGGATACTATACGAAGTGTATTTCTATAGATATAAAGGTATTTCGATACCAAAATATTTTCGATTTTTATGCATAGTTTAGCTAGGCTGCGGGCCTTAGTTTAGGAGATAGAGCACTTTTAAGATTTTCTAGATTCAACTTCAAATATCTCCGCTTCTAGGTTTCGGATTTCCTTAGTTTCTTTTGCATATGAAAGCTGAGACAAAAAGCAAGCGCCATGGTGAATTTGGATACTATACGAAGTGTATTTCTATAGATATAAAGGTATTTCGATACCAAAATATTTTCGATTTTTATGCATAGTTTAGCTAGGCTGCGGGCCTTAGTTTAGGAGATAGAGCACTTTTAAGATTTTCTAGATTCAACTTCAAATATCTCCGCTTCTAGGTTTCGGATTTCCTTAGTTTCTTTTGCATATGAAAGCTGAGACAAAAAGCAAGCCCCATGGTGAATTTGGATACTATACGAAGTGTATTTCTATAGATATAAAGGCATTTCGATACCAAAATATTTTCGATTTTTATGCATAGTTTAGCTAGGCTGCGGGCCTTAGTTTAGGAGATAGAGCACTTTTAAGATTTTCTAGATTCAACTTCAAATATCTCCGCTTCTAGGTTTCGGATTTCCTTAGTTTCTTTTGCATATGAAAGCTGAGACAAAAAGCAAGCCCCATGGTGAATTTGGATACTATACGAAGTGTATTTCTACAGATATAAAGGTATTTCGATACCAAAATATTTTCGATTTTTATGCATAGTTTAGCTAGGCTGCGGGCCTTAGTTTAGGAGATAGAGCACTTTAAAGATTTTCTAGATTCAACTTCAAATATCTCCGCTTCTAGGTTTCGGATTCCCTTAGTTTCTTTTGCATATGAAAGCTGAGACAAAAAGCAAGCCCCATGGTGAATTTGGATACTATACGAAGTCTATTTCTATAGATATAAAGGCATTTCGATACCAAAATATTTTCTATTTTTATGCATAGTTTGGCTAGGCTGCGGGCCTTTGTTTAGGAGATAGAGCACTTTTAAGATTTTCTCGATTCAACTTCAAATATCTCCGCTTCCAGGTTTCGGATTCCCTTAGTTTCTTTTGCATATGAAAGCTGAGACAAAAAGCAAGCCCCATGGTGAATTTGGATACTATACGAAGTGTATTTCTATAGATATAAAGGTATTTCGATACCAAAATATTTTCGATTTTTATGCATAGTTTAGCTAGGCTGCGGGCCTTAGTTTAGGAGATAGAGCACTTTTAAGATTTTCTAGATTCAACTTCAAATATCTCCGCTTCTAGGTTTCGGATTCCCTTAGTTTCTTTTGCATATGAAAGCTGAGACAAAAAGCAAGCCCCATGGTGAATTTGGATACTATACGAAGTCTATTTCTATAGATATAAAGGCATTTCGATACCAAAATATTTTCTATTTTTATGCATAGTTTAGCTAGGCTGCGGGCCTTAGTTTAGGAGATAGAGCACTTTTAAGATTTTCTCGATTCAACTTCAAATATCTCCGCTTCCAGGTTTCGGATTCCCTTAGTTTCTTTTGCATATGAAAGCTGAGACAAAAAGCAAGCCCCATGGTGAATTTGGATACTATACGAAGTGTATTTCTATAGATATAAAGGTATTTCGATACCAAAATATTTTCGATTTTTATGCATAGTTTAGCTAGGCTGCGGGCCTTAGTTTAGGAGATAGAGCACTTTTAAGATTTTCTAGATTCAACTTCAAATATCTCCGCTTCTAGGTTTCGGATTTCCTTAGTTTCTTTTGCATATGAAAGCTGAGACAAAAAGCAAGCCCCATGGTGAATTTGGATACTATACGAAGTGTATTTCTATAGATATAAAGGCATTTCGATACCAAAATATTTCCAATTTTTATGCATAGTTTAGCTAGGCTGCGGGCCTTAGTTTAGGAGATAGAGCACTTTTAAGATTTTCTAGATTCAACTTCAAATATCTCCGCTTCTAGGTTTCGGATTTCCTTAGTTTCTTTTGCATATGAAAGCTGAGACAAAAAGCAAGCCCCATGGTGAATTTGGATACTATACGAAGTGTATTTCTATAGATATAAAGGTATTTCGATACCAAAATATTTTCGATTTTTATGCATAGTTTAGCTAGGCTGCGGGCCTTAGTTTAGGAGATAGAGCACTTTTAAGATTTTCTAGATTCAACTTCAAATATCTCCGCTTCTAGGTTTCGGATTTCCTTAGTTTCTTTTGCATATGAAAGCTGAGACAAAAAGCAAGCCCCATGGTGAATTTGGATACTATACGAAGTGTATTTCTATAGATATAAAGGTATTTCGATACCAAAATATTTTCGATTTTTATGCATAGTTTAGCTAGGCTGCGGGCCTTAGTTTAGGAGATAGAGCACTTTTAAGATTTTCTAGATTCAACTTCAAATATCTCCGCTTCTAGGTTTCGGATTTCCTTAGTTTCTTTTGCATATGAAAGCTGAGACAAAAAGCAAGCCCCATGGTGAATTTGGATACTATACGAAGTGTATTTCTATAGATATAAAGGTATTTCGATACCAAAATATTTTCGATTTTTATGCATAGTTTAGCTAGGCTGCGGGCCTTAGTTTAGGAGATAGAGCACTTTTAAGATTTTCTAGATTCAACTTCAAATATCTCCGCTTCTAGGTTTCGGATTTCCTTAGTTTCTTTTGCATATGAAAGCTGAGACAAAAAGCAAGCCCCATGGTGAATTTGGATACTATACGAAGTGTATTTCTATAGATATAAAGGTATTTCGATACCAAAATATTTTCGATTTTTATGCATAGTTTAGCTAGGCTGCGGGCCTTAGTTTAGGAGATAGAGCGCTTTTAAGATTTTCTAGATTCAACTTCAAATATCTCCGCTTCTAGGTTTCGGATTCCCTTAGTTTCTTTTGCATATGAAAGCTGAGACAAAAAGCAAGCCCCATGGTGAATTTGGATACTATACGAAGTGTATTTCTATAGATATAAAGGTATTTCGATACCAAAATATTTTCGATTTTTATGCATAGTTTAGCTAGGCTGCGGGCCTTAGTTTAGGAGATAGAGCACTTTTAAGATTTTCTAGATTCAACTTCAAATATCTCCGCTTCTAGGTTTCGGATTTCCTTAGTTTCTTTTGCATATGAAAGCTGAGACAAAAAGCAAGCGCCATGGTGAATTTGGATACTATACGAAGTGTATTTCTATAGATATAAAGGTATTTCGATACCAAAATATTTTCGATTTTTATGCATAGTTTAGCTAGGCTGCGGGCCTTAGTTTAGGAGATAGAGCACTTTTAAGATTTTCTAGATTCAACTTCAAATATCTCCGCTTCTAGGTTTCGGATTTCCTTAGTTTCTTTTGCATATGAAAGCTGAGACAAAAAGCAAGCCCCATGGTGAATTTGGATACTATACGAAGTGTATTTCTATAGATATAAAGGCATTTCGATACCAAAATATTTCCAATTTTTATGCATAGTTTAGCTAGGCTGCGGGCCTTAGTTTAGGAGATAGAGCACTTTTAAGATTTTCTAGATTCAACTTCAAATATCTCCGCTTCTAGGTTTCGGATTTCCTTAGTTTCTTTTGCATATGAAAGCTGAGACAAAAAGCAAGCCCCATGGTGAATTTGGATACTATACGAAGTGTATTTCTATAGATATAAAGGTATTTCGATACCAAAATATTTTCGATTTTTATGCATAGTTTAGCTAGGCTGCGGGCCTTAGTTTAGGAGATAGAGCGCTTTTAAGATTTTCTAGATTCAACTTCAAATATCTCCGCTTCTAGGTTTCGGATTCCCTTAGTTTCTTTTGCATATGAAAGCTGAGACAAAAAGCAAGCCCCATGGTGAATTTGGATACTATACGAAGTGTATTTCTATAGATATAAAGGTATTTCGATACCAAAATATTTTCGATTTTTATGCATAGTTTAGCTAGGCTGCGGGCCTTAGTTTAGGAGATAGAGCACTTTTAAGATTTTCTAGATTCAACTTCAAATATCTCCGCTTCTAGGTTTCGGATTTCCTTAGTTTCTTTTGCATATGAAAGCTGAGACAAAAAGCAAGCGCCATGGTGAATTTGGATACTATACGAAGTGTATTTCTATAGATATAAAGGTATTTCGATACCAAAATATTTTCGATTTTTATGCATAGTTTAGCTAGGCTGCGGGCCTTAGTTTAGGAGATAGAGCACTTTTAAGATTTTCTAGATTCAACTTCAAATATCTCCGCTTCTAGGTTTCGGATTTCCTTAGTTTCTTTTGCATATGAAAGCTGAGACAAAAAGCAAGCCCCATGGTGAATTTGGATACTATACGAAGTGTATTTCTATAGATATAAAGGCATTTCGATACCAAAATATTTCCAATTTTTATGCATAGTTTAGCTAGGCTGCGGGCCTTAGTTTAGGAGATAGAGCACTTTTAAGATTTTCTAGATTCAACTTCAAATATCTCCGCTTCTAGGTTTCGGATTTCCTTAGTTTCTTTTGCATATGAAAGCTGAGACAAAAAGCAAGCCCCATGGTGAATTTGGATACTATACGAAGTGTATTTCTATAGATATAAAGGTATTTCGATACCAAAATATTTTCGATTTTTATGCATAGTTTAGCTAGGCTGCGGGCCTTAGTTTAGGAGATAGAGCGCTTTTAAGATTTTCTAGATTCAACTTCAAATATCTCCGCTTCTAGGTTTCGGATTCCCTTAGTTTCTTTTGCATATGAAAGCTGAGACAAAAAGCAAGCCCCATGGTGAATTTGGATACTATACGAAGTGTATTTCTATAGATATAAAGGTATTTCGATACCAAAATATTTTCGATTTTTATGCATAGTTTAGCTAGGCTGCGGGCCTTAGTTTAGGAGATAGAGCACTTTTAAGATTTTCTAGATTCAACTTCAAATATCTCCGCTTCTAGGTTTCGGATTTCCTTAGTTTCTTTTGCATATGAAAGCTGAGACAAAAAGCAAGCGCCATGGTGAATTTGGATACTATACGAAGTGTATTTCTATAGATATAAAGGTATTTCGATACCAAAATATTTTCGATTTTTATGCATAGTTTAGCTAGGCTGCGGGCCTTAGTTTAGGAGATAGAGCACTTTTAAGATTTTCTAGATTCAACTTCAAATATCTCCGCTTCTAGGTTTCGGATTTCCTTAGTTTCTTTTGCATATGAAAGCTGAGACAAAAAGCAAGCCCCATGGTGAATTTGGATACTATACGAAGTGTATTTCTATAGATATAAAGGCATTTCGATACCAAAATATTTCCAATTTTTATGCATAGTTTAGCTAGGCTGCGGGCCTTAGTTTAGGAGATAGAGCACTTTTAAGATTTTCTAGATTCAACTTCAAATATCTCCGCTTCTAGGTTTCGGATTTCCTTAGTTTCTTTTGCATATGAAAGCTGAGACAAAAAGCAAGCCCCATGGTGAATTTGGATACTATACGAAGTGTATTTCTATAGATATAAAAGTATTTCGATACCAAAATATTTTCGATTTTTATGCATAGTTTAGCTAGGCTGCGGGCCTTAGTTTAGGAGATAGAGCACTTTTAAGATTTTCTAGATTCAACTTCAAATATCTCCGCTTCTAGGTTTCGGATTTCCTTAGTTTCTTTTGCATATGAAAGCTGAGACAAAAAGCAAGCCCCATGGTGAATTTGGATACTATACGAAGTGTATTTCTATAGATATAAAGGTATTTCGATACCAAAATATTTTCGATTTTTATGCATAGTTTAGCTAGGCTGCGGGCCTTAGTTTAGGAGATAGAGCACTTTTAAGATTTTCTAGATTCAACTTCAAATATCTCCGCTTCTAGGTTTCGGATTTCCTTAGTTTCTTTTGCATATGAAAGCTGAGACAAAAAGCAAGCCCCATGGTGAATTTGGATACTATACGAAGTGTATTTCTATAGATATAAAGGTATTTCGATACCAAAATATTTTCGATTTTTATGCATAGTTTAGCTAGGCTGCGGGCCTTAGTTTAGGAGATAGAGCACTTTTAAGATTTTCTAGATTCAACTTCAAATATCTCCGCTTCTAGGTTTCGGATTTCCTTAGTTTCTTTTGCATATGAAAGCTGAGACAAAAAGCAAGCCCCATGGTGAATTTGGATACTATACGAAGTGTATTTCTATAGATATAAAGGTATTTCGATACCAAAATATTTTCGATTTTTATGCATAGTTTAGCTAGGCTGCGGGCCTTAGTTTAGGAGATAGAGCACTTTTAAGATTTTCTCGATTCAACTTCAAATATCTCCGCTTCCAGGTTTCGGATTCCCTTAGTTTCTTTTGCATATGAAAGCTGAGACAAAAAGCAAGCCCCATGGTGAATTTGGATACTATACGAAGTGTATTTCTATAGATATAAAGGTATTTCGATACCAAAATATTTTCGATTTTTATGCATAGTTTAGCTAGGCTGCGGGCCTTAGTTTAGGAGATAGAGCACTTTTAAGATTTTCTAGATTCAACTTCAAATATCTCCCCTTCTAGGTTTCGGATTCCCTTAGTTTCTTTTGCATATGAAAGCTGAGACAAAAAGCAAGCCCCATGGTGAATTTGGATACTATACGAAGTCTATTTCTATAGATATAAAGGCATTTCGATACCAAAATATTTTCGATTTTTATGCATAGTTTAGCTAGGCTGCGGGCCTTAGTTTAGGAGATAGAGCACTTTTAAGATTTTCTAGATTCAACTTCAAATATCTCCGCTTCTAGGTTTCGGATTCCCTTAGTTTCTTTTGCATATGAAAGCTGAGACAAAAAGCAAGCCCCATGGTGAATTTGGATACTATACGAAGTGTATTTCTATAGATATAAAGGTATTTCGATACCAAAATATTTTCGATTTTTATGCATAGTTTAGCTAGGCTGCGGGCCTTAGTTTAGGAGATAGAGCGCTTTTAAGATTTTCTCGATTCAACTTCAAATATCTCCGCTTCCTGGTTTCGGATTCCCTTAGTTTCTTTTGCATATGAAAGCTGAGACAAAAAGCAAGCCCCATGGTGAATTTGGATACTATACGAAGTGTATTTCTATAGATATAAAGGCATTTCGATACCAAAATATTTTCGATTTTTATGCATAGTTTAGCTAGGCTGCGGGCCTTAGTTTAGGAGATAGAGCACTTTTCAGATTTTCTAGATTCAACTTCAAATATCTCCGCTTCTAGGTTTCGGATTCCCTTAGTTTCTTTTGCATATGAAAGCTGAGACAAAAAGCAAGCCCCATGGTGAATTTGGATACTATACGAAGTGTATTTCTATAGATATAAAGGCATTTCGATACCAAAATATTTTCTATTTTTATGCATAGTTTAGCTAGGCTGCGGGCCTTAGTTTAGGAGATAGAGCACTTTTAAGATTTTCTCGATTCAACTTCAAATATCTCCGCTTCCAGGTTTCGGATTCCCTTAGTTTCTTTTGCATATGAAAGCTGAGACAAAAAGCAAGCCCCATGGTGAATTTGGATACTATACGAAGTGTATTTCTATAGATATAAAGGCATTTCGATACTAAAATATTTTCTATTTTTATGTATAGTTTAGCTAGGCTGCGGGCCTTAGTTTAGGAGATAGAGCACTTTTAAGATTTTCTCGATTCAACTTCAAATATCTCCGCTTCCAGGTTTCGGATTCCCTTAGTTTCTTTTACATATGAAAGCTGAGACAAAAAGCAAGCCCCATGGTGAATTTGGATACTATACGAAGTGTATTTCTATAGATATAAAGGCATTTCGATACCAAAATATTTTCGATTTTTATGCATAGTTTAGCTAGGCTGCGGGCCTTAGTTTAGGAGATAGAGCACTTTTAAGATTTTCTAGATTCAACTTCAAATATCTCCGCTTCCAGGTTTCGGATTCCCTTAGTTTCTTTTGCATATGAAAGCTGAGACAAAAAGCAAGCCCCATGGTGAATTTGGATACTATACGAAGTGTATTTCTATAGATATAAAGGTATTTCGATACCAAAATATTTTCGATTTTTATGCATAGTTTAGCTAGGCTGCGGGCCTTAGTTTAGGAGATAGAGCACTTTTAAGATTTTCTAGATTCAACTTCAAATATCTCCGCTTCTAGGTTTCGGATTCCCTTAGTTTCTTTTGCATATGAAAGCTGAGACAAAAAGCAAGCCCCATGGTGAATTTGGATACTATACGAAGTGTATTTCTATAGATATAAAGGTATTTCGATACCAAAATATTTTCGATTTTTATGCATAGTTTAGCTAGGCTGCGGGCCTTAGTTTAGGAGATAGAGCATTTTTAAGATTTTCTAGATTCAACTTCAAATATCTCCCCTTCTAGGTTTCGGATTCCCTTAGTTTCTTTTGCATATGAAAGCTGAGACAAAAAGCAAGCCCCATGGTGAATTTGGATACTATACGAAGTCTATTTCTATAGATATAAAGGCATTTCGATACCAAAATATTTTCGATTTTTATGCATAGTTTAGCTAGGCTGCGGGCCTTAATTTAGGAGATAGAGCACTTTTAAGATTTTCTAGATTCAACTTCAAATATCTCCGCTTCTAGGTTTCGGATTCCCTTAGTTTCTTTTGCATATGAAAGCTGAGACAAAAAGCAAGCCCCATGGTGAATTTGGATACTATACGAAGTGTATTTCTATAGATATAAAGGTATTTCGATACCAAAATATTTTCGATTTTTAAGCATAGTTTAGCTAGGCTGCGGGCCTTAGTTTAGGAGATAGAGCACTTTTAAGATTTTCTAGATTCAACTTCAAATATCTCCGCTTCTAGGTTTCGGATTCCCTTAGTTTCTTTTGCATATGAAAGCTGAAACAAAAAGCAAGCCCATTGGTGAATTTGGATACTATACGAAGTGTATTTCTATAGATATAAAGATTTTCTAGATTCAACTTCAAATATCTCCGCTTCTAGGTTTCGGATTCCCTTAGTTTCTTTTGCATATGAAAGCTGAGACAAAAAGCAAGCCCCATGGTGAATTTGGATACTATACGAAGTGTATTTCTATAGATATAAAGGTATTTCGATACCAAAATATTTTCGATTTTTATGCATAGTTTAGCTAGGCTGCGGGCCTTAGTTTAGGAGATAGAGCGCTTTTAAGATTTTCTCGATTCAACTTCAAATATCTCCGCTTCCTGGTTTCGGATTCCCTTAGTTTCTTTTGCATATGAAAGCTGAGACAAAAAGCAAGCCCCATGGTGAATTTGGATACTATACGAAGTGTATTTCTATAGATATAAAGGCATTTCGATACCAAAATATTTTCGATTTTTATGCATAGTTTAGCTAGGCTGCGGGCCTTAGTTTAGGAGATAGAGCACTTTTCAGATTTTCTAGATTCAACTTCAAATATCTCCGCTTCTAGGTTTCGGATTCCCTTAGTTTCTTTTGCATATGAAAGCTGAGACAAAAAGCAAGCCCCATGGTGAATTTGGATACTATACGAAGTGTATTTCTATAGATATAAAGGCATTTCGATACCAAAATATTTTCTATTTTTATGCATAGTTTAGCTAGGCTGCGGGCCTTAGTTTAGGAGATAGAGCACTTTTAAGATTTTCTCGATTCAACTTCAAATATCTCCGCTTCCAGGTTTCGGATTCCCTTAGTTTCTTTTGCATATGAAAGCTGAGACAAAAAGCAAGCCCCATGGTGAATTTGGATACTATACGAAGTGTATTTCTATAGATATAAAGATTTTCTAGATTCAACTTCAAATATCTCCGCTTCTAGGTTTCGGATTCCCTTAGTTTCTTTTGCATATGAAAGCTGAGACAAAAAGCAAGCCCCATGGTGAATTTGGATACTATACGAAGTGTATTTCTATAGATATAAAGATTTTCTAGATTCAACTTCAAATATCTCCGCTTCCAGGTTTCGGATTCCCTTAGTTTCTTTTGCATATGAAAGCTGAGACAAAAAGCAAGCCCCATGGTGAATTTGGATACTATACGAAGTGTATTTCTATAGATATAAAGGTATTTCGATACCAAAATATTTTCGATTTTTAAGCATAGTTTAGCTAGGCTGCGGGCCTTAGTTTAGGAGATAGAGCACTTTTAAGATTTTCTAGATTCAACTTCAAATATCTCCGCTTCTAGGTTTCGGATTCCCTTAGTTTCTTTTGCATATGAAAGCTGAAACAAAAAGCAAGCCCCATGGTGAATTTGGATACTATACGAAGTGTATTTCTATAGACATAAAGATTTTCTAGATTCAACTTCAAATATCTCCGCTTCCAGGTTTCGGATTCCCTTAGTTTCTTTTGCATATGAAAGCTGAGACAAAAAGCAAGCCCCATGGTGAATTTGGATACTATACGAAGTGTATTTCTATAGATATAAAGGTATTTTGATACCAAAATATTTTCGATTTTTAAGCATAGTTTAGCTAGGCTGCGGGCCTTAGTTTAGGAGATAGAGCACTTTTAAGATTTTCTAGATTCAACTTCAAATATCTCCCCTTCTAGGTTTCGGATTCCCTTAGTTTCTTTTGCATATGAAAGCTGAGACAAAAAGCAAGCCCCATGGTGAATTTGGATACTATACGAAGTGTATTTCTATAGATATAAAGGTATTTCGATACCAAAATATTTTCGATTTTTAAGCATAGTTTAGCTAGGCTGCGGGCCTTAGTTTAGGAGATAGAGCACTTTTAAGATTTTCTAGATTCAACTTCAAATATCTCCGCTTCTAGGTTTCGGATTCCCTTAGTTTCTTTTGCATATGAAAGCTGAGACAAAAAGCAAGCCCCATGGTGAATTTGGATACTATACGAAGTGTATTTCTATAGATATAAAGGTATTTCGATACCAAAATATTTTCGATTTTTAAGCATAGTTTAGCTAGGCTGCGGGCCTTAGTTTAGGAGATAGAGCACTTTTAAGATTTTCTAGATTCAACTTCAAATATCTCCGCTTCTAGGTTTCGGATTCCCTTAGTTTCTTTTGCATATGAAAGCTGAGACAAAAAGCAAGCCCCATGGTGAATTTGGATACTATACGAAGTGTATTTCTATAGATATAAAGATTTTCTAGATTCAACTTCAAATATCTCCGCTTCCAGGTTTCGGATTCCCTTAGTTTCTTTTGCATATGAAAGCTGAGACAAAAAGCAAGCCCCATGGTGAATTTGGATACTATACGAAGTGTATTTCTATAGATATAAAGGTATTTCGATACCAAAATATTTTCGATTTTTAAGCATAGTTTAGCTAGGCTGCGGGCCTTAGTTTAGGAGATAGAGCACTTTTAAGATTTTCTAGATTCAACTTCAAATATCTCCGCTTCTAGGTTTCGGATTCCCTTAGTTTCTTTTGCATATGAAAGCTGAGACAAAAAGCAAGCCCCATGGTGAATTTGGATACTATACGAAGTGTATTTCTATAGATATAAAGGTATTTCGATACCAAAATATTTTCGATTTTTAAGCATAGTTTAGCTAGGCTGCGGGCCTTAGTTTAGGAGATAGAGCACTTTTAAGATTTTCTAGATTCAACTTCAAATATCTCCGCTTCTAGGTTTCGGATTCCCTTAGTTTCTTTTGCATATGAAAGCTGAGACAAAAAGCAAGCCCCATGGTGAATTTGGATACTATACGAAGTGTATTTCTATAGATATAAAGATTTTCTAGATTCAACTTCAAATATCTCCGCTTCCAGGTTTCGGATTCCCTTAGTTTCTTTTGCATATGAAAGCTGAGACAAAAAGCAAGCCCCATGGTGAATTTGGATACTATACGAAGTGTATTTCTATAGATATAAAGGTATTTCGATACCAAAATATTTTCGATTTTTATGCATAGTTTAGCTAGGCTGCGGGCCTTAGTTTAGGAGATAGAGCACTTTTAAGATTTTCTAGATTCAACTTCAAATATCTCCGCTTCTAGGTTTCGGATTCCCTTAGTTTCTTTTGCATATGAAAGCTGAGACAAAAAGCAAGCCCCATGGTGAATTTGGATACTATACGAAGTGTATTTCTATAGATATAAAGATTTTCTAGATTCAACTTCAAATATCTCCGCTTCCAGGTTTCGGATTCCCTTAGTTTCTTTTGCATATGAAAGCTGAGACAAAAAGCAAGCCCCATGGTGAATTTGGATACTATACGAAGTGTATTTCTATAGATATAAAGGTATTTCGATACCAAAATATTTTCGATTTTTATGCATAGTTTAGCTAGGCTGCGGGCCTTAGTTTAGGAGATAGAGCACTTTTAAGATTTTCTAGATTCAACTTCAAATATCTCCCCTTCTAGGTTTCGGATTCCCTTAGTTTCTTTTGCATATGAAAGCTGAGACAAAAAGCAAGCCCCATGGTGAATTTGGATACTATACGAAGTCTATTTCTATAGATATAAAGGCATTTCGATACCAAAATATTTTCGATTTTTATGCATAGTTTAGCTAGGCTGCGGGCCTTAATTTAGGAGATAGAGCACTTTTAAGATTTTCTAGATTCAACTTCAAATATCTCCGCTTCTAGGTTTCGGATTCCCTTAGTTTCTTTTGCATATGAAAGCTGAGACAAAAAGCAAGCCCCATGGTGAATTTGGATACTATACGAAGTGTATTTCTATAGATATAAAGGTATTTCGATACCAAAATATTTTCGATTTTTAAGCATAGTTTAGCTAGGCTGCGGGCCTTAGTTTAGGAGATAGAGCACTTTTAAGATTTTCTAGATTCAACTTCAAATATCTCCGCTTCTAGGTTTCGGATTCCCTTAGTTTCTTTTGGATATGAAAGCTGAAACAAAAAGCAAGCCCCATGGTGAATTTGGATACTATACGAAGTGTATTTCTATAGATATAAAGGTATTTCGATACCAAAATATTTTCGATTTTTATGCATAGTTTAGCTAGGCTGCGGGCCTTAGTTTAGGAGATAGAGCACTTTTAAGATTTTCTAGATTCAACTTCAAATATCTCCGCTTCTAGGTTTCGGATTCCCTTAGTTTCTTTTGCATATGAAAGCTGAGACAAAAAGCAAGCCCCATGGTGAATTTGGATACTATACGAAGTGTATTTCTATAGATATAAAGGTATTTCGATACCAAAATATTTTCGATTTTTATGCTTAGTTTAGCTAGGCTGCGGGCCTTAGTTTAGGAGATAGAGCACTTTTAAGATTTTCTAGATTCAACTTCAAATATCTCCGCTTCTAGGTTTCGGATTCCCTTAGTTTCTTTTGCATATGAAAGCTGAGACAAAAAGCAAGCCCCATGGTGAATTTGGATACTATACGAAGTCTATTTCTATAGATATAAAGGCATTTCGATACCAAAATATTTTCGATTTTTATGCATAGTTTAGCTAGGCTGCGGGCCTTAGTTTAGGAGATAGAGCACTTTTAAGATTTTCTAGATTCAACTTCAAATATCTCCGCTTCTAGGTTTCGGATTCCCTTAGTTTCTTTTGCATATGAAAGCTGAGACAAAAAGCAAGCCCCATGGTGAATTTGGATACTATACGAAGTGTATTTCTATAGATATAAAGGTATTTCGATACCAAAATATTTTCGATTTTTATGCATAGTTTAGCTAGGCTGCGGGCCTTAGTTTAGGAGATAGAGCACTTTTAAGATTTTCTAGATTCAACTTCAAATATCTCCGCTTCTAGGTTTCGGATTTCCTTAGTTTCTTTTGCATATGAAAGCTGAGACAAAAAGCAAGCCCCATGGTGAATTTGGATACCATACGAAGTGTATTTCTATAGATATAAAGGTATTTCGATACCAAAATATTTTCGATTTTTATGCATAGTTTAGCTAGGCTGCGGGCCTTAGTTTAGGAGATAGAGCACTTTTAAGATTTTCTAGATTCAACTTCAAATATCTCCCCTTCTAGGTTTCGGATTCCCTTAGTTTCTTTTGCATATGAAAGCTGAGACAAAAAGCAAGCCCCATGGTGAATTTGGATACTATACGAAGTCTATTTCTATAGATATAAAGGCATTTCGATACCAAAATATTTTCGATTTTTATGCATAGTTTAGCTAGGCTGCGGGCCTTAGTTTAGGAGATAGAGCACTTTTAAGATTTTCTAGATTCAACTTCAAATATCTCCGCTTCTAGGTTTCGGATTCCCTTAGTTTCTTTTGCATATGAAAGCTGAGACAAAAAGCAAGCCCCATGGTGAATTTGGATACTATACGAAGTGTATTTCTATAGATATAAAGGCATTTCGATACCAGAATATTTTCGATTTTTATGCATAGTTTAGCTAGGCTGCGGGCCTTAGTTTAGGAGATAGAGCACTTTTAAGATTTTCTAGATTCAACTTCAAATATCTCCGCTTCCAGGTTTCGGATTCCCTTAGTTTCTTTTGCATATGAAAGATGAGACAAAAAGCAAGCCCCATGGTGAATTTGGATACTATACGAAGTGTATTTCTATAGATATAAAGGTATTTCGATACCAAAATATTTTCGATTTTTATGCATAGTTTAGCTAGGCTGCGGGCCTTAGTTTAGGAGATAGAGCACTTTTAAGATTTTCTAGATTCAACTTCAAATATCTCCGCTTCTAGGTTTCGGATTCCCTTAGTTTCTTTTGCATATGAAAGCTGAGACAAAAAGCAAGCCCCATGGTGAATTTGGATACTATACGAAGTGTATTTCTATAGATATAAAGGTATTTCGATACCAAAATATTTTCGATTTTTATGCATAGTTTAGCTAGGCTGCGGGCCTTAGTTTAGGAGATAGAGCACTTTTAAGATTTTCTAGATTCAACTTCAAATATCTCCGCTTCTAGGTTTCGGATTTCCTTAGTTTCTTTTGCATATGAAAGCTGAGACAAAAAGCAAGCCCCATGGTGAATTTGGATACTATACGAAGTGTATTTCTATAGATATAAAGGTATTTCGATACCAAAATATTTTCTATTTTTATGCATAGTTTAGCTAGGCTGCGGGCCTTAGTTTAGGAGATAGAGCACTTTTAAGATTTTCTCGATTCAACTTCAAATATCTCCCCTTCTAGGTTTCGGATTCCCTTAGTTTCTTTTGCATATGAAAGCTGAGACAAAAAGCAAGCCCCATGGTGAATTTGGATACTATACGAAGTGTATTTCTATAGATATAAAGGCATTTCGATACCAGAATATTTTCTATTTTTATGCATAGTTTAGCTAGGCTGCGGGCCTTAGTTTAGGAGATAGAGCACTTTTAAGATTTTCTAGATTCAACTTCAAATATCTCCGCTTCTAGGTTTCGGATTTCCTTAGTTTCTTTTGCATATGAAAGCTGAGACAAAAAGCAAGCCCCATGGTGAATTTGGATACTATACGAAGTGTATTTCTATAGATATAAAGGCATTTCGATACCAGAATATTTTCTATTTTTATGCATAGTTTAGCTAGGCTGCGGGCCTTAGTTTAGGAGATAGAGCACTTTTAAGATTTTCTAGATTCAACTTCAAATATCTCCCCTTCTAGGTTTCGGATTCCCTTAGTTTCTTTTGCATATGAAAGCTGAGACAAAAAGCAAGCCCCATGGTGAATTTGGATACTATACGAAGTGTATTTCTACAGATATAAAGGTATTTCGATACCAAAATATTTTCGATTTTTATGCATAGTTTAGCTAGGCTGCGGGCCTTAGTTTAGGAGATAGAGCACTTTTAAGATTTTCTAGATTCAACTTCAAATATCTCCGCTTCTAGGTTTCGGATTTCCTTAGTTTCTTTTGCATATGAAAGCTGAGACAAAAAGCAAGCCCCATGGTAAATTTGGATACTATACGAAGTGTATTTCTATAGATATAAAGGTATTTCGATACCAAAATATTTTCGATTTTTATGCATAGTTTAGCTAGGCTGCGGGCCTTAGTTTAGGAGATAGAGCACTTTTAAGATTTTCTAGATTCAACTTCAAATATCTCCGCTTCTAGGTTTCGGATTCCCTTAGTTTCTTTTGCATATGAAAGCTGAGACAAAAAGCAAGCCCCATGGTGAATTTGGATACTATACGAAGTGTATTTCTATAGATATAAAGGTATTTCGATACCAAAATATTTTCGATTTTTATGCATAGTTTAGCTTGGCTGCTGGCCTTAGTTTAGGAGATAGAGCACTTTTAAGATTTTCTAGATTCAACTTCAAATATCTCCGCTTCTAGGTTTCGGATTTCCTTAGTTTCTTTTGCATATGAAAGCTGAGACAAAAAGCAAGCCCCATGGTGAATTTGGATACTATACGAAGTGTATTTCTATAGATATAAAGGCATTTCGATACCAGAATATTTTCTATTTTTATGCATAGAGCACTTTTAAGATTTTCTAGATTCAACTTCAAATATCTCCCCTTCTAGGTTTCGGATTCCCTTAGTTTCTTTTGCATATGAAAGCTGAGACAAAAAGCAAGCCCCATGGTGAATTTGGATACTATACGAAGTGTATTTCTACAGATATAAAGGTATTTCGATACCAAAATATTTTCGATTTTTATGCATAGTTTAGCTAGGCTGCGGGCCTTAGTTTAGGAGATAGAGCACTTTTAAGATTTTCTAGATTCAACTTCAAATATCTCCGCTTCTAGGTTTCTGATTCCCTTAGTTTCTTTTGCATATGAAAGCTGAGACAAAAAGCAAGCCCCAAGGTGAATTTGGATACTATACGAAGTGTATTTCTATAGATATAAAGGTATTTCGATACCAAAATATTTTCGATTTTTATGCATAGTTTAGCTAGGCTGCGGGCCTTAGTTTAGGAGATAGAGCACTTTTAAGATTTTCTAGATTCAACTTCAAATATCTCCGCTTCTAGGTTTCGGATTCCCTTAGTTTCTTTTGCATATGAAAGCTGAGACAAAAAGCAAGCCCCATGGTGAATTTGGATAATATACGAAGTGTATTTCTATAGATATAAAGGTATTTCGATACCAAAATATTTTCTATTTTTATGCATAGTTTAGCTAGGCTGCGGGCCTTAGTTTAGGAGATAGAGCACTTTTAAGATTTTCTAGATTCAACTTCAAATATCTCCGCTTCCAGGTTTCGGATTCCCTTAGTTTCTTTTGCATATGAAAGCTGAGACAAAAAGCTAGCCCCATGGTGAATTTGGATCCTATACGAAGTGTATTTCTATAGATATAAATTTATTTCTATACCAAAATATTTTCGATTTTTCGGCTGGTCTAATATATATACAATAATACCAGTCAATGCCGAGGCTATCGATCGGTCAAAATTACAACTTTCATTGAATTTCTTTAATTAAAAACTTTATTGCACAAAATTTCATACAAACAATAATTATAAAATATTAAATATAAACATTATTTTTTAAACATTTACAGGTCTATTCTGATTAACTATAATACATAATCCGTATTTCTCATTTCAAATATAATAAGGCAACCAGTAAAATTTTTGGTACTTTTAAGGCACTGAAAACTGTTTTTTAATTTGTTAAATTGAAGTAACTTTTTCGTTTTTTGTAATACCATCTTTGAGCAGGTCACTTGGACGTGGGACGTGAGGGCAACGCGTCCTTATTTAATTTGTTCCAGTGTCTGAGCAAATGACGGTGGCGGCTTGAAGTTGGTGACTTCATTGAAGATCAGCTCCTTCCATTTCTCGACGCTCAGGTCCATATCCTCGAAACTTTGATCGTACAAGGGCGATGTTTGTTCGTCGCTTGGCTCCGAGTACTTCTCCAAATAAGGGTGAGCCAAGGCCTGCTCAGCTGTGATGCGTTTCTCCGAATCCAATTCCAACATTTTCTCCAACAAATCAATGGCCAAAGGATTCGCTCCTTTAAAGACGTTCTTGAAATTGCGACGCTTCATGGGCGGCAGCGATTGTATGTAGTTGCGTGCACTCTCCGATGAGATCTTCTTCATGAAATCGTCTGGCGGAGTGCCCAGAATCTCCATAATCAAGTTCAATTGATGAATGTGATCGGTGCCGGGGAATATTGTCGACCCGGTAAGCAACTCGGCCATGATGCAGCCCACAGACCAAATGTCTACCGTCTGATTGTAGTGCATCCAGTTGAGCATGATCTCAGGTGCCCGATACCAACGCGTAGCAACGTAGCCAGTCATTTCGCTTTCTGTGGGACGCGCCAGGCCAAAATCCAAAATACGCAACTCGCAGTCCGCGTTCACGGCCAAGTTGGACGGCTTCAGATCTCTGTGAATGATGCCCGCACTGTGGATGTACTTCAGCCCGCGCAGTATCTGATATACGAGAAACTGGACATGATCGTCCGACAGCCGTTGCGTTCGTATGATATTGTTCAGATCCGCATCCATGAGATGTGTCACCAAGTACACCTGCTGGAAGTTTTCCAGCGTCACATTCGCCGGGTGCGGATGGAAAACATCCAACAGGCCAATAATGTTCTCGTGGTCCATATGTTTCAACAGACGCAATTCGCGGTAAGTACGTTTGGCATGGACGGCGGACTGGAAGGGGCGTGCCAACTTCTTGATGGCCACATACATGCTGGTGCCCTTGACCAACGCCTTGCAAACCTGTCCATAGGCGCCGGAGCCCACTGGCTGCAACTGCTGGTACATTTCAGGTATTTCCCATTCTGTGCGATTTATGTCCACTTTGTAGAATCTCTGCATTTTATTTTTTTATACCAACTAGTCTTACGTCTAACTTTCTTTTGGTATGCGAGCTGGTTGATTGTTCTTTTCTTTTTTTTTTGGCAAGTTGTGGAAAGAAGCAAACTATGAGCAAAAGAACTGAAGAACTGATTATGATTATCTTGAATTTTTGAGCAGTACGAGTGTAAGGTATGTAGCAACTTTCTGGTTCGTAAAATAAATATAAAAATAAACACACACTCATACAAATGAGGTGTGATTAATGTGCAATTCGAAGGGGGTTGCCGCGTTGGGCGCTTGTAGTGGGGCACAACAAATTTGGAAAACTTTAGTCCATAAACAAAAATAGACAAAAAATATTTTTTTAAATATAACCTTGGGTAAAAACGCAGAAAGTCAAATTTCTTTAATTTAATATAATTTAGGCAATACCAATTTAAAATTATGGTTTAGCAATGCCTTCCTGCAATGGAAATCTGCTCAATAGTTAGGATGGATACAGGCTGACATGTGACGAATAATATGAAATCTCCTTAACGCGAACCAACGTACTAAATTGGATCAATGCGAAGTATAGGAAGTTATTCCATTTATGTCAAAAGGTAGCTTCCTTCTCCATTTAAACCCCACAGATTTTTCAGGACGAACCACTTATCGATGATAATGCACTCTAAAGACATGCGACTTAAAAGAGACTTGATTCATTATTATATTTTTTAATGCCTTAGTGGCCCAATGAATTTGATTGGATTTTGGAATTACCAAAGGCTATAATTCCAAAATTCAATCAAATATACTCAACTGTAAGTCGGTAAGCCTTGGGAACAAAATTAAAAGGCTTTTCTATGTGTCTTGATAAAATCGATTGAGAAATAGAGATTGGCCGGCATTTTGGGACCAAACAAAAAATTTGGTTTTAAATCATACATATTCCAATTGTGCCCATTTTACAACTATGTACTCTTTTATTGCAACTGTTCGAAATCAGCTGAGCGATATTGTATAACAGTTGAAGCAATGTTTTGTATTGAGAATAGAAAATAGAAACGATAGAAAAAAATAAACTTGAATTATGCATTCTCTTGAATAATGAAGTCAGGTGTCCGAGTAAAGTACGGTGGTGGCGTTTTCCACACTTGTTGGCTTACGTCCTTAGAATTTATAATTCGTCATTTTGTGGTCAGACATGATTATTTAAATCCGAATTAGAACAGATGTTAGTTAATGAACCATGCACCGTGGATATTTTCCCACAAATGCCGCACCCGGTATTTCAACCCCCCTTCACGCATGGCTTTATGGGCGTAAAGTCGTTCAAACAGTTTTAATCGTCTGTGCTGTGCTTTCATTTCATTTAGTTTTATTCTTTTTTCCAGTTTGCAATATCATTTATCAGTTTTCGAAATCTAAATGAGACGCAAACAAACACCCTGAGAGTGTGGAATTAGCTAATTTTGTTATCAGTTGAGTTCTGAACGGCGACGACGATTGTGGTTCGCTGAATAGACGGACGGACACGCAAGGCACTCTCGACTGAATACTCTGCGCTGTGAAATTAGCACATAGAAAGCTAAAGCTGAACTCGCTGAACCCAAGTACCTGAGCTAAACTACACGATATATTTGCATTAAATAATATACGGAACAGGTAAGCAGCTATAAAACAGAAAAACGCACATGAAAATACATAGTGGGTAAAGTTAAATGCACACAGAAAATTGACCGAGTGACTGTCAAATATTCGTATTTGAACGAAAACGACCTTTGGTCCTCAGACAGTACTACTGCTCTGAAATGAATTTAGCTTCATGCGATATGTTCTTTTATGGGGCAAGAAGTTCAGGTTGGTTGGAGTAACGCCGTCGACGGGGTCTGAAATCTTATCGACACTCAAAGATATTGTGGCCGCATATGGACGAGTCTGCATTCGGTTTTGGTATATTGTACCAACTTAAAAATAAAATGCAGATTAGATTAATGTTTATGGTCCAAAGTGTATTTCAATCGGGATACGATATTTTTGTATAAATCCGAGGAGTGGAATCGTTACTTGAATTTGAATATTTGTTAAGTACATTTATGTGGCCTATGGTCTATATGGTCTACATATCCAGAGTAATTAAAGTCCATACACCATGCAAATTTTTGAATTCATTAAGTACCAAGTCCAGTCCCATGTATAAGGGGGGAGTTTGGGGGTTTTAACCTACCCGAAGAGAGTAATTTGTATATCAGAAAATTAAACAAACGGTGCGACAAAAATAATACATTGGACACTAGTGTGCAGGGTATATAAAAAAAGTTATGTGTGATACCCACTGAGCGCCTCATTTGATAGCATTCATAATAATAACTATTAAGCTTAGGTTAGTTAAATAGTCAGAGTTGAAGCTAATTAAAAGGTTTAATTAGGCGAGAATTACTGTTGAATAAGTGCAAAACCAGATGAAAGTGCTTTCATAAACGCATTCCATTTCAATAAATAAACAAACCGAAGTTCAACTGGCAAAGGCTGCAAAAGCGTATACGTATGAAGGGCTAATGGAATGTTGTTGTCTCACCTAACGATAATCTCTATTACAGATTCAATTGGCAACATGTCTACCTTACAACCAGGAAATATTGTGTACGGAGGACCGGTGACCTGCACAGAAACGCAAGCCTACAAATCATTGGGGCACTATGTCCTTGAGAAGTACAAGAGCTTTGGCAACCAAACGGTTATGGTAAGATACAACTTCATGGACATTAACAAATTGTACAATTTCGTTAACATTTTCTACTACAGATCGATGGTGTCTCTGGCTTGGAGTACTCCGCCAAGTACATGTACGATTCCATAGTGCGTCTGGCCCATGTCATGGTAAAGATGGGCGTGAAAAGCAACGATGTGGTTGGTCTGTCGAGCGAGAATAGTGTTGAATTTGCCATCGCACTTTTTGCATCGTTCGCCGTCAATGCAACAGTGGCGCCACTCAATGTCACCTATTCCGAACGTAGGCATACTCGAACATATTCCATGAGAATACTTCAAATTATAAGAGAGTTTTTTCTGTATTCCAGGTGAATTGGATCACGCCATGAACTTGTCCAAGCCAAAGATCATGTTTGCCTCGAAGAGTACCATCGAACGCATCGCTAAAGTGGCTAAGAAAAACAGTTTCGTCAAGACACTAGTTGTGTTCAGTTCTACTAGCCCCAGTTCCAATATTTACTCCTTCAAGGATTTGATGGAGAAGAAGAGCATACCGTCTAAGCCCGATTTTGAGACACCAACTGCTGACAAGGGCGAAGATGTGGCTTTGATTGTTTGCTCCTCCGGCACCACCGGCTTGCCCAAGGGTGTTCAGCTAACGCAGAGCAATATTTTGACCACTTTGGATTCGCAATTGTAAGTTTATCGAAATAGAAAAGGACTTTTGTGTGAAAAAGCCTTCTCTTTCCAGAGAGCCCACTGCTATTCCCATGGACGAAATAAATTTGCTCACCGTCATTCCGTGGTTCCATGCATTTGGCTGTCTTACTCTAATTACCACAGCATGCATGGGCACCTGTTTGGTGTACTTGCCCAAATTCGAAGAGAACCTGTTTCTCGGAGCGATTGAGGTAATTTTGGGGTTTGCATTGAAAGTTTACAATTAACTGAATCACATACATTTACAGAAATATCGCGTGCTGATGGCTTTCATGGTGCCGCCATTGATGGTCTTCTTGGCCAAACATCCCATTGTGGAAAAATACGATTTGTCCTCGTTGATGGTGTTGCTCTGCGGAGCTGCTCCCCTCAGCAAGGAGACCGAGGATCAGATTAAGGAGCGCATTGGCGTGCCAATTATCCGCCAAGGCTATGGACTTAGCGAATCCACATTGAGTCTGCTGGTGCAGAACGACGATGCCTGCAAACCGGGAAGTGTGGGTGCCCTGAAGAAGGGTCTCCATGCCAAAGTCGTTGATCCTGATTCGGGAAAAGTTCTGGGGCCCAATCAACGCGGTGAGCTCTGCTTCAAGGGTGACTGCATCATGAAGGGCTACATCGGCGACACGAAGTCGACGCAAACAGTCATTCAAGATGGTTGGTTGCACACCGGGGACATTGGCTATTTTGACGATGACTTCGAATTCTTTATTGTGGATCGCATCAAGGAGTTGATCAAGTACAAGGGTTTCCAGGTGCCCCCCGCTGAAATCGAGGCTTTACTGCTGACAAATCCAAAGGTCAAGGATGCCGCTGTGATCGGCAAGCCCGACGAGGCGGCAGGCGAGCTGCCAATGGCGTTTATTGTGAAACAAGCCAATGTCCAACTCACCGAAGACGACATCGTGCAATTTGTGTCCGAGCGCGCCTCGCCCGCAAAGAAGCTGCGCGGTGGCGTGATGTTTGTGGACGAAATTCCAAAAAATCCAAGTGGCAAAATTTTGCGCCGCGTACTGCGAGACATGCTCAAAAAGAAGCCAAAGTCCAAATTGTAAGCAATTGTGATACGAGCAGGCAAAGGAGGAAGAAGGAGGGTGGAGTAACGTGAAGCACAATTGTATTAACAGTACTGAATACTGAACGTGGAAAGTTTGGAAATTGGAAACGGTTTTCCTTTTTCCTTGATTTAGTTGAATTATTTTTCGGTATAAAACGGTGTTTGCAGGGAAACTTCAGAATTTTCATATTTTTGTACCAAAATACATTAAAATTAAAGAATGTTATTTACCTGTTCTCTGTTGTATATTTCTTTGCATTAGTTAATTATTTTTGGAACTTTACTTTTCACTTTTCTTTCAGTTTCAGGTGAACAACAATTCAAAAAATACTGTCTTGGCGTTGCCAACTTATGATGAATTTCCTCTCAGGGTTGCATTTGTATTGATTTCTTACGTTTGTTTTTATTTCTACCCAAAAAAAAAAAATTAAATGAGTAAACGTTATTTAATTTTACATTTTTAAACCATTTCATAAATGAAACGTCCATGCATACAATGTCTTTAAAAACTTCGAGATTACAGTTCATGCTATGTCATCAAAATGATGGCTCGTGCAATATTTACAAAAAAGCTAGGATCACAAAAGTACTGAAGTATACATTTTTTTTAATAGCCATAGGCATTTTTAATTTATTTTTAAGGAGGCTTTTTGTACGATAGCTCCACTTAACTTTTCAATTAATTCCAGATTGCAATCCCCATTCTTCCATTCCCATTATATAAAAAATTCCTAATCGAGTCCGAGTTGTAATCTGCGATTTTTGGCAATCGCGCGGCCAAATACAATCGGAATTACAAATTTAGCATAAATAACTGCTATTGAAACCATTTCCGCCCATTCCTTTTTTTGGCCAAACTTACCGGATTTCATAGTTCAACTAACAGCTATCGAATCATTAGTTACAGTGCTTAGTCTTAACTTAATACTAAGCACTGTGAAATCGATACTTAATAATTTTTGTCGCAATGAATCGAGTTTACGTAATTCATAGATTTATTTAATTCGCAAATGAAGAAGTCACTTTTAAAATGTATTTCAGTTTATATTTCGATACTCGTTTTATGAAATAACATACTATTGTGAGTGCTAAATAGATTTTTATTTTATACAATAACTAATTTTTTTTTTATATAAACTATGAATGCTGTATTAACATATTTTGGTTTTTTCTTCAACTTTTCCTTTTTTTTTTGGTTTTAGATTTTAGATACTTATTGTGTATGCAACTATGTAAACTATAAATTGTTTATATATATATTTTTAGTACATTTTTCTAATACATCATACCTTATTCAACGGGATTGCACTACTTTATCGAGCTTAGAGTCGAAATAAAATTATTCTCAGATAGTTTTAACTACGCATATAGTAATATATTTATGTTATATAACATGGTATAAATGACTACATTCTGCAATAACAAAGTTTATTACTTTTTGGTTTCTTTTTGTTTTTTCGTATCATTTTCGGTAGAGTATTATTGTTAATGTAATTATTGCAATTGTTCTGAAGTTTACATAGGTTTCTTGCATTTGAATTACTTTCGTTACGGTTTCTCGTTTAAAATTGTAAAACTATTATAATTATTTATTTGTAAGGGGTGGTGTGGTGTGGCGATGATATTGTGTACACATCTAATTGTGAAAGTTTTCTATGATTTATATTCGAAAATTGTTTTGGCTTTTAAAAATGCTGGTCTAGATTTCTTACTTGAAGTTATTGTAGTTGAAACCTTTAACAATTACAATTGGAGATTCTATTGGATTGAACGAAATTTCGAATAGTATAATGACTGAATTTACATTTTACAAGTTGCATATTAGAGACGCTTAACTACAAACCATAAAAACTAGTTGTTAAATGCTTCATTGAATTTGGTGTTGAAACTAAAATTAAAATCGCTTAGACTAACTTAATTCGTAGCTTCAGTTGTTCATTTCGTAGTACGTATATTTAAAAAGCATATATTTAAAAAAGAAAAAGCCCTTCTTTTGGCACAACATATTCGAAACTATTCTCAAAGTTGGTTCTCTGTGTGTGTGTGTGTGTGTGTGTAGATAGTTTCTATCCTCAAGTACTTTCTTTGTTTACATATTAAAGTGTTACAAAAATTGGCAATCATTGGCACAAATAATGACAAAAAACTGAACTGGCTGATTGTCAGTTTAATTGATGATTACGCGCAAATCATGTTCAATCTTCAGCGCAATGCTGCTGAGCATCATTTAGGAAATTCAACGATGTCCACCGATAGACTTTTGCTGCGGATCATACAATAATCTCCATGCGATTCGCTTTTCTCGTTACCTTGGGCTGTCCTTGTGCTAGATCAGACATGCCACCGTACTTAAAGGAGAATACAACAGTTTGTTGTCCGAAATTCGCCTCGAATCTGAAATATCTCAGTGTTAACGATATACAAATACTAATCGGTTCTGCTTACTCTGTGCTAATATGTATCTCTGGTGGTTTTCCTGTGGCATTCTGTATCACGAGAAACATTTTCGTTACAATTTCGATGACATGTCCGGTTTGAAAGACAAAATCGCCCTTTTTGCGTCCGAATTCAGACTGTTCGGAAATAAAAATTACATTGAAAACGTAAGTAGACTGGAAATAGTTATAATTTGTGTCTACAACTAACCGCTTTTACGTGGAACACTGCAATATCGTCCAGATACGGACTCAACGACATACGATATATCTCCGAAGCAGGCACTCTATATTTAATTTGCAAAGTACGTTGGTCCAGCAACAGTAAAGATGAAGTGGATAAGACCAATAAAATGGGCACGAACTGTAATAAGATTTGTTTTTAAATGTTAAAGCTTTAACTAGATTATTCAAAAAAATGTAGAAGTTTATGTTATAAAATCAAAAGTTCATTTGTAAATAGATCAGTTTCACGCATTCACTCACTTTGCCACTTGAACGGGTAATCTTATTGATAATGTCCGCAAATACCACATACTGATCGTTTGTTTCGGCGCAAATCTTCTTCCATTGTTGGTTGTGTCTCAGGCGAACATAGTCGCCCACAAAGGGATGACCAACACTAAAAGAAATTATAGTGAATGAATTATAGTAAGTAGTGAATGGCAAAAGTAAATTGTGCACCTACCTTCTCACATACGATGCTTTGCGGTCCTTAAATATAATGCTGGCTGTGACTTTTTCACGCATGCGATTGCGCGATGTTTGATCGAAGGAATTCCGATAAATATAGCACTTCCAACGATGGTAGATGGCGCGCAGGTGACGCGAAGTATCCATTAAAAATTTCGGAGCCGTTGGCCATTCCGTCGATAGGGGACTGAGAGTATTCGGCGGAAGACGCAAGGGAATTGTGAGCAAGTATTGACGAATTTTCCAACGGCGGTAATAACGCGAAATGACATCGATGGACCAATTTACTTGGCGTTTATACTTCATCGTACGATACTCTTCGCGGGCCTACAATCAAAATGATGGCATATTTACAATCAATATGAATTGAACTGGGGCTAAAGCAATTTAACTCATTTAAATTGAAAAATCTAATAAAACAAACTGTTAAAAAAATTGCTTACAATTCTGTAGAGGCTCCACAAATGCCTTCGTCCTGTAAACGGAATGCCAAAGCGACATTCCTAAACACACATTTAACAGAAATTAACAGAACATTAATTAAACATGCAAAACACAATTAATTATACAATAACTCGTAACTGTTGAGTGTGAACGTGAGAGGAGGAAGTCAATACTTACGCGCCACGTTCTCCATGCACTCGATATTACAATCTGGCTGTCGCGCATACGCAGAAACCGTTTGCGCGCTGCATACATGCGAAACGACTTCTGTATCAGAATGGCCAAATCGTTGATGCGCGCCTTCCGAAATTGCTCCAGCTCATAGACGGTGCGTGGACTGCGTACGAACACATTCTTTGTGCCGATGGTGAACTCAGCCGAGGGCAATGGCAAGTTGCGAATGATCAGTGCTATGCCCTCGACCGTGCTGCCACCATGATAGTGCGGCCAGGTGATGCTGTTCAAAAGCTTATAGCGCAGAAAGAATTTCGCATGCGACAAATGGTAGCAGTGACCGGTGCGGCAGAGATGCACCAGCGGCATAAGCGACATGTAGCGCACTTGATGCTGCACTAGGGCCAGATCGAAGGAATGCGACTGTTTGCATTCATTCGGTTTTATGCAGAACACATAGTGAGAACGACGATGCTTAATGATGGCCAGTAGCGTTTGCAATTGCGTGCGTATGTTGGAACTGAGTGTTGTGGGCTTCTTTGTCGTTTGTCGTCGCGGGTTGCCTGCAATCGAAACATTTCACTCTTGTAAATTTATTTTTCAATAAAAAAAAAAGTATTTTGCTAAGATTTGGTTGAATAAGAAGTTATAAATTTGGTTCTTTTTTTTCAATTCTGTTAAATATAAATGTGTGAAAATTACCTTCCGGAAAGAGACTTTGAACTAGAGGCAGCTTACTCTGGTACAGTGCAGTGCTAATGTACTTTGGCAATATGTCGGAATTCTTTTCCAGGAATCGATAAATCGAATAGTTGACCACATTGGCATAGTGTCGTATCCTTCAAGGAAAATACAATAAAAAATGTTAAATTTTATTTTTGTTTAATTTAAACCTACTTAAAACACATTGAGTTTGCTCCGCTGGTCATGAAATTCGGATGGCCGGCACAGCACTGTTGTATGCGCAGCAACAAAGCATCGTTAGTATTTAAGTGCGGCTCATTTATCAGACTTAGAATGCCATAGTTGGGCTTGTCGATCAGCTCGCATATGGACTCATTGTCGAAGTAATCGATACGCAACCATTCCAGGCCCTCGCGTGTATAGAGCTCTTGTTCCACCCTGAGCACGTTGTAAACAAAATTCTGGAAGTATTAGAAAAAGACTTTATGTTGTTTTCGTTTCATTTGGCTAAATCAACTTACTTGATGTATTTTTTCGGCACTATAGTTTATTGCAAATTGTTCGAACGAATTACTTTCTAAAATTTCGAAACCGTAAAAATCTAATAAAGCTAAATTCTTTTCACGTTGCGTCGATTTGAGGCTTTCATTGATCTTATTGACCAGCCAAGTAAAGAGCCGACTGTACAGAGTGCGACACAATGTATTGCGTGCATTGGCCGCTTGGCGGGCATCCAGTTCGCAACCTAAACCAAACGAAGAGAAATCAGTTGAAGTGAGTTTTTTTACGAATTTCAGTCCCGATTACATACCAACATCCTCTTGAGTGCTATTTGAGCTAGTAGCTCGTGTAAGGCAATTAATTAAGATTTGAGCTTCTAGATTTAGCAAATGTGCTGTCTCTTGTACTTCTGCAAAGGACAGAAGAAGATATAGGTTGTTGGGTAAAAATGGATCGCACACTGCACAATGTTACCGTAAATATTTGAAACTTGACAGCCTTCGGTCCCATCGATATTTGTTACGGGTACAAAAATAAAATTTCCCAACTTTAGAACGACAGCTATAACGCGAAATATTGCACTGATTTCGTCACAGGATAGACCAAGTACATCCAATGATTTCTAGAGAAAGGAAATTAGAATTAATAAAAAGTGTCATTTAGCGTTTTTAGGTTGATCAATTAATGCGGTATTACTGAGTGCCAAGGGAGTACATCCAACAAATAATAAAATTTTGTACCTTTGTGTAATGAAAATTAGTGCGATCCTCTTCGATGGCAGTTGTGTTTTTTAAAATTTCATATTTTTCTACATTACGGTAAAGTTTTAATGATTCTGGAAGTAGGATAACATTTCAATTAATACAGTCATTTCAATAAAAAAAAACAAAAAGCAGCCAAACTTACTCAAAAGCTGCAAATCAGCGCCCAACAGTAATTGGTAAAATATATGAAAGTTGCGTTCCCCAATGACCGTGTTTGTTATGCGCGTCTATAAATTGATGGGAAAGTACCATATTTGCACAATGAATTAGTAAATAAGTAATCAACTTTCTATTAATTTTTCTACTCATATTTCTAAAACCAAACAAACCTTTTCCAACATATCTGCACACAAAGGAAAGGCATGAAATGTTTTCAAAAATAGATACATTTACACACTTGCAAAAATGTAAAATTTGGTAAAAAAAAATATATAAATCAAGTCCATACTTACAGTGGGTTATATGAACGCCCATTGGATCGCCCTTAAAATCGATTTCGATATCAAAAAGTTTACCCTGCAAAGAGATGAGCATTAAACACAAATCGAATCGACTGTAAGTCCTCGCCACTTACATATCTACTCGAATTGTTATTCTTCAATGTGGCCGCATTGCCCATGGCCTCCAGAAAGACATCGGCGTATGTGACACACTCGCGCATTCGCTTGTTGTGCCGCGCACGCACTCCCGCTGACGACAATGAAGGCGACGTTTGTGACGAGGACGACTGCTGCTGACTGAGCTTGTGAGCGTCGTACAGTGAAATGCGTTGTGTAGAGCCCGTCAACGAGGCACGCTCCATGGCCTGGCTTTCGGTGGAATGTTGTCGCATCAGATTCGAGCAGCTGCCGCGCTGGGCGTGTGTCTTATTGTACGCCGTCAGGCGCGAGCTCTTCAACAGCAGGTCGCGTTCGTCCTTTTCCAAGCTCTGAGCACGCGTACACTTACTGTGACCACATTGGCGACAACCGCCTGCTCCCGTTGCGCCCGACGAACCAGACGAAGTGGAGCACGGACCCAGGCTGTATTTCGGTGAGGCATTTGCTGTTGACGATTTCGAGGAGGTGGTGGCAGTGCAGGGAGGCTGTTGCTGGTGTTTGAAACACGATTTCGATGGATGAAAATGAGATTGTCCTTGCAGAAGCAGGCTACCACCGCCACAGGCACCTCCGCCTTCCAACGTTGAAATATTCTCCGTACTCTTGTGATGTGAGAAATCGAAATCGACAATTTTTTCGCGTACATTTCGTTTCGCATGACGATCGGAACTTTCGGCACGCACGGTGGTGCGTTGATTCCGCCCTGCTCCTGACGGTGCCGGTGAAGGCGACTGACGACGTCCTGTGATGGGGGTGGCTGCTGTTGCCATTGCTGCTGCAGAGGGATTCTTGCAAATGACAAAATTCGTTGCCGAGCAACTGCTCGAGGTGCGTCGATGCACTTGCGTTCCAGCGGCTGCGGGAGTTGAGCTAATGGAGGATTGCTTTTTCAGTTGATGTGGTGTTGGGGGCGCCGCCTTTGTCGTTTGTATGTGTGTGAGAAAGTTGACAATCATTTTGAATGACTCCGTTTTGCCAGCGCCGCTTTCACCTGTTGAATTCGGGCACATGAAATGAAGAGGGTGATTATTTGGAATATTTTAAGAAAATGGCAAGCACACCTGTTAGCAGAATACATTGATCCTCGCTTTGATCCTTGAGCGATTGAAATGCCAAATTGGCAAGTCCGTAACTGGAGAAAGAATATGGAAATGTGTCTTGTTAGAAAAATGTATACCTATTAAATTTTAAAGGACAATCAATATTCGTGATAGTGGAAACACGTTTACTTCATGCTTTTTTCGAAAGTTTCAATAGATAGGGGGCAGCCCCTGTACGTTAAAGTATATTTCGATCTATGGGGATATTCACTATTCGTTGATTTGGTCTTGTGCATTGCAAAGTTAGAAACTAGTAAATTCCAGCTACAGGAATAAAATGTACTGACTGAAATGCAACGAAGTGTGAATACTCCTATGTTATTTTCCTCTTACATATGCGGTGGCAGTTGAAAAATTCCTTTGCTACCATAGCTACGTATATTGTCCAAGGAATGCTCTGATATGTGATGATATGGATTGATGGCAACGACTGAAGTGCCAATGTACGTCTGTTTAAAATATAAATTAAAATTAAACATATTTTATTGCAATCCAAACTTATGAACTCACATAAATATGATCTCTTTTGTAGCGCTGATGAATGTTACTTATGAAGCTATCCTCCGACAAATTCTCCAGCAACACAGAGTCCCAAGTGCCGATTTCCTCCTCCATCGTAGATTGGGAATAGCGCAAATAGTATTGCGACTACGGCCAATAAATGATATGTGCTGAAATTTTTTTTTCAAAAATTACTTTAGTTGGCAATTATTTAAAGAAATTATGAATAGTATAGAAATCTAAAAACTTTTCTTTCAGTAAATTACATTTTAATTAGCATTTTCATTCATGATTTTATTCAGTTGCGTTTTTGGCTTTTTGTATCTGTATCATTTGCCGTTTTGATTTAGTGATAGGAATTATCGATTTTAATTTTCTTCTTCATGCGCCTCCAGCAGTAAGAATTGGGTAGTCTCAGTGAAAATATTTGTGAAGTGTCTTATGATTAAATTGCACCATTGTGTAATGAATGAATGTTTTATATGAATATGAATAAATTAATTAAGAAATTGTTATGAAAATTAAATGTGTGGATATTTATCACATACCAGCCAACAAGTATTGACGAGCTGCCTTCGCACAACAAACAATTTCCGCGTCTTACATAAAAATTACTTTTCGAAAATTCCACTCTTGTTTTGACAAAATTTTATGCATTTTTTTTTCCTATTTCTCTATGATTTCAAACAATTTTCAGCAGCACTAAATTCCAAAAATTTTCTATTTGCCATTTTTTTCACTTTTAATTTTTTTTGCCCACTTTATTTCTGACATTCTGATTAAGATTGACGTTTTAAGAACAAGAAACAAGGTCCTTGTCTTTTTTTATTTAGAAAATAGAAATTTTTCTAATTTAAGAAATTTTTGATTTCAATTCGAGAAATAGTTTTCTTAAACCTTTGAGAACCACCTTTGATATCAAACTGAAAAAAACGTTACGGAATAATTTGAGAAAGACATTTTGTTACAAATCGAGAAATTAAGTTTAATTCAAACTTGTACAAAACTACAAAAAAGAAATACAGCAATTTATAAAAATTTAAAATAGGAAAAACTAAAATTTTTTGATCATGTCGATACCTTAAAGCACAATCATCCTATGTGCATTTCCATGAAAGCTGCATCAGATAGGCTATAGTGGTTTGTGGGAATCGTGATGAAAGTAATTGAAAAATGAGAAAATAAAAACCCATTTCCATACAAAACATACCAATTTGAAAACTTGTTTTTCATTTTCTAGAGTTTTGAAAAAATTTACATAGTATGGTTGTGCTTTAAAGTATCGATGTGTCCTTGCTGATAATCTCCTTTTTGGGAGTTTTTCAATCTACTTGACTACCTTGGTTGGCTACTGCTTATAACGTTCATGATTAAAAAACTGTTCACTAAGATTTAAATTTTTAGAAAAACTAAAACATAAGTAAGAGCATTTTTATTTCTTTTATAAACCCGGGCCGAATTAGGTTCTAAAGGTGAATTTAGATCGCACGAACTCGCGTACAAAATGCCATTCATTCGGTCGGTATAAACGCCCGATGTATGTTCGGGAACATATATTCAGACAGTGTAAACGGTTGTGCGAACAGAATTATGTTTCCGATAAGACTACGCAACTAAAGTTGCTTTCGTTCGTGTGATCTAAATGCACCTTAATACGACTCTGCACTTCAACTAAAATTATCCCTCACTGAACATATCATTACGTCACAATCAGCTGTGGTAATCGTACTTTTTTGTTTCTGTTTTCGTGAAAATAAATTTTTGGAGGGGTTGAAAAATGAATTGTCTGAAAAAGGTAAAATAAGAAATAATAAATGTCAATGAACATTGCAATTATTTCGAGCATATTGTAGTTGGTGCCACAATTGGCCGAGAGGAACACAGTGGCTGCGATACACACGAGCGCCGCATGTAACCGCACACAATCTGGACGTTACCGAATAACGACAAAACGCGACCGCCCTCTAACCTACGAAATGGCCAATCCTCCTCACTACATAGCCCATCGAAAGACCTGGAACTCGTGGAACACTTGTGAGTGGGGCAACAACGCAGTGATATTTATTGAAAATTGACAAAATGTAATTTCTTCTTAGCGACAATTCTCGATGGACTGCGTCCCTCGCAAACGGCCATTGAGGATGTCTTCATACGCAAGTTCATTACCGGTACTTGGCATTCGCTTGTCTGCTCTGAGGTGATTATCAAGCGGCAACACAACGTGATTCGCATCGCCGCCATCGTCCGTCAGGCAATCAGCCCGCGCAAGATGTATTTTCTCATTGGCTACACGGAAGAGTTGCTCTCGTATTGGATGCAGTGCCCCGTGACAGTGGAATTGCAAACGGTGTCCGACAAGAAGGAGGTCATATTCAAGTACATTTAGGAGAGATGGCAACAACAAAAGTATATAAAATATGCAAAAAATAAAGTAGCGAAGAAGTTGAGTTGCAAAATTTTGTATTTATTATCAGTGCACCGTGATTTCGCTGTGATTTTTATTGCTCTGCCATGCTTTGATGGCCTTGTTAACAATGGCAGCGTCCTGATCTTTAACCTGCGGAGCGACATGGGAATGGCGATTTACTTTGCTATTTTTCAAATTCCCCTGCAGGCTCACCTGTTCGATTAGTTTTTTCAAATCTGACTGTGTGCCGCAGTTCAAGATGGATTCTCGAAATGTCTTCACCAGTTCCAGAAAAATGAAAATCACAATTTTACGCGATCCCCCACAGATCTTGTCCCAAATCTTAACCAAAGCACATTCGCTTATGATGCCCGCAAAGCAGGTGGTGTACCATTTGTCCAGAATGTGGCTGCTGCCGAAAATGCCCAACTTCTCCAGGTGACTGCAGGCAGACAAGCAAATTTACACAATCTTCAAGTAAATTTCGATATCACTCAACTCACTTATGCAATGCAACGTCCTCCCGCTTCAGCAGCGTCTGTGTCAGTTCCTTCAATTTGGGGCACTCCTGCTGAATGTCTTTTGTGCAAGCGTAGAACTCCTTGGCGATCCAATAGGTGTCTACGTCATTGTCGAATATCTGAAGCAGCACCTTTAAAATCTCAACAAAGTTATTGTCGTCTTCCTGGGCCCCCGCAGTCGGATGCAGGAGGCGGTTGTTCTCCAACAGCCACATGCTGTATAGGACGCGACTTTTCGGCGTGGACGCGTCTATGTACTGCTGCATTACGGTGACAGCCCGCAATAAGTCTTCATATTCCTGCGTACGTTGCAACAAAATGTATTCCGTGGAATTTTTGTGTAGTGGAAGAATTCCAAGGATTATGTTCCATAGTAGTCCTCGGGAGCTGGTGGGGACAGTGTAGCTCAGGCAGAACTGCTTTAATTTCGAATGATTACGAATACTATCCTGCAGCAGCTTGTTTAGTGACTTTTTCTCTTCGACACTATAACATCCAACTTTTTCATAATAGCTCGATCGAAAATTTCTTTCATCGGTTGTCATTTTATTATTTTTATATTTGCAGGAGGTTGTTAGTGATGGGCCAAAAACAGGGATGGGAACTTTTAAAATTTTCGGTTTTTCAGTAAGAGTATTCATTTTAAGTGGGATACCCCTCGAAAACGCGCAGTTGCTTAAAAGAACTGTCAAATTGCATATGTTTTGACTGCTCATCTGTACCACTGAATCGTTTCCGAGGGGTTTCCCACTTTAAATAAATCACCCTAGTTTATCCAATTGATAAAATTTTTGTAAATATACAGTCAACAAAAAAATTTTATCAATTTGATCTATCTTTTTGCCAAATGGATAAAATTTGTATTCAAATTGAACAATTTTTAGTCCATTCGATAAAATTATGTTAATTTTGTGTAATTGTTTTTATGAATTCATACACGCAAACGTAAATATAGGTTTCTAAAACTATTTGTAAAAAGAAACGAAAAATTTTCATATTAAATCAAAAACGGTGTTTTTCCAATCCGGCTTCAGCCGCGCCGCCGACGAAAAAGGGCCTTCAAGCCGCCGGCGACAAATTACAATCGGCTTGGAACTTTATTTTAAAAATACTCATCGAATAGTTCGAGCAAAAAGTATTCGATACGCATACAAAAAACGAATGCAAATCAAATTCGGAAGAAGAAGCACAGTTGGCAGAATTGAAGAATCGCTTTAATTTATGAAAACCGCCCGCAGAAGAATCAACGCCGCAAACTAGAGCAGAAAATGACTATTTATCTGAAGTGCATCTTGATGTTGCTAGGAGCGCTAGTGGCGAAAGGCGCAGTGAGCAGCGGAGACTACATGAAAAGGGAGCATTCGTTGGTGCGTCCATTCCAAGGTAAGTAGAAAACGCAATTCACCGGCCCGCGACTCACCCGCTGCTGCCGGATAAGATAACATAAATTAATACGCTTTATTGGCTAGGCGTGGGCATGAATCTGCCCTATTGGGATTTTTTGGGCGACACAATGGTCACCAGTAACTATATAAGACTGACACCGGATTTGCAATCCAAGAGCGGGGCTATATGGAATTACTCGGTGAGTAATTTGAGCAATTTGCTAGTCAATTAAAAATGCTAATATATTTTCTATATTCTGTTTTGCGGCAGCCATGTATGACGCGCAACTGGGAGGTCCATGTAACGTTCAAAGTACATGGAAAGGGCACCGAATTATTTGGCGATGGATTCGCCATTTGGTACACGCAGGCTCGTATGTCGGGCGGACCGGTTTTCGGAAGCAAGGATCACTTCTCGGGCCTGGCTGTTATTTTCGACACGTACAGCAACCACAATGGACCACACAATGTGAGTACAAGTACTTTCGAAGGGAGAAAACATTTTCAATCGAAATCCTTTTCAATTTTCTCGACAGCACCAACATCCTTACCTCAGTGCCATGGTGAATAACGGCTCGTGGAGCTACGACCATGACCGCGATGGCACGCACACCCAGCTGTCCGGCTGCGAAGTGCGCTTCCGCAATGTAGACTACGACACACACGTCAGCATTCGCTACGAGAACGATGTGCTTTCCATATCCACGGATCTCGAGAACAAAGGCGAATGGAAGAGCTGCTTTGTGGTGAACAACGTTGAGCTGCCCACGGGCTATTTCTTCGGGTTGTCGGCCACCACGGGCGATCTGTCTGATGGTCACGATATTCTTGGCTTCAAGTTTTACGACCTCGATTCGAATACGACTGTGAGTGCGGACAAGTTGAGCGAAATGCAATTGAAATAATATATTTGTTTTTCCACCTCACCTCCCCAACAGCCTGAGCAAATAATGGAGCGCTCGAAAATCATACCGAATGCCAGAACATTCGAGGCACCACGCGAACACAAAGAAGACCCCAAGCCGGGCATGTCCAATGCGAAAATCTTCTTCATACTCTTGTTCGGAATGCTGGCGGCCATTGCAGTGGCCATCTTTGCCATTTCCTATTTCAAAGAGAAGAATTCGAGAAAGCGTTTCTACTGAAGCGCCCAAAAAATAGTCTATTCTCAAAAACAAAAGAAAAAATCATTTTAAATTCAATCATTGTATTATCTTTTCTCTTACGTATTCTATGGCGATCTAAAATTGGTTTTGTAATTTTTTTTTTATTTATTTATTTTTTTTTTGTTTTTTTATTTGGTTTGTTTGTGTTTTGGTTTTGAAAATTGCTTTTTACTTTTCGATTATTTTGTGTTCATTTACAAATGCGATAGCGATAACTTGAATTCCAGTGTAAATTTTACAAATAGTAAAAAATTTTAAATGTAAATAAAAACACAAATGGTTTTTTGAATTTACAATGGTGAGTGAACCCAAAGCAAGAATGGTTTTCTTTTTTCCCCCGGAGATTTGACAGTTAAAAATATAATTTGTAAAAAAATGCGTCTACTCCAAACAGACATATCCAGGGGGACTAATTCTCGTTCGGTGATCATATTTACATTTTTTTTCTTGCATCTCGATTTTCCCAAGGGCGTTTCGATTCATGAAAATTTGATCCTTCCACCCCTTCACTTGTTTTGTTATTTTTAATACTAAAAAAGCTGAAAAAGTTCAAATCTACTTGCCAATTTTCAGTATGAAGTGCAATCAATGTCAAATCCAAGGCTTTTTTTTAGATTTGTTAAATCAAAAAAATATTCCCGCAGGAGTTTCACTAGCGGATAAATGTAAAAATTCTGCAGCTGGAGTTCATCTTTTTTCTGATTTTGTGCTTCAGATTCTCACTCGGATCCTGATGTCCTCCTTAATCTAGGATATTTCTTGGACTCGTTTTAACCGACGATGTGCTTAGCAGGTTTTTGATTCTCTTTCCAAATGAATGCTGGTGATCTGTTGGTTATCCGCCCTCTTTAAATTTATTTTTGATAAACCTGTCTTCGGGTGTGTTTATTGATTCCATAATGCAACATTTTGATGTCTTTATATTTCATCCTTTTCATTACTTGTTTTTTTCGCCTCGATTCATACTTTACTGCTGATGGTTTTAAAATCTATTCCGAAACTCTTAGGATTTATTGAGGTCAAATACATAAACATAAGTTATGTTTCCTCGTGAAGGGTCTTTCGTCTTCATAATAATGCAATACCCCTTCGAGGCCACTAATCGTCCCCCTGTCACGGTAAAAACAATCTGTTTTCAAACATACTATTGATATAAGCAATCTTTATTGAGTTTATATATGTATTTATTGGATAATCGTTTAAATTCAAGAAACAGGAAATTGTTAAAATTGCTTAATAATAACTCTTTACTTTCCATATGAAAAACTGACTGCTACTCTTTTTAAAATGTTAGCAATGAACGATTTTTAAAACATAAATGAAAACAGATGAAAATAGTAAGTTTAAAATGAAATATGTACCTAAAATACGAAAATATGAAACGCACAACTTGAAACTTAAAATTAATTGGCGATACGTAGTAGTGGTGTAAATTTAAAAGTAATATTTGGCATATAAACGGAAATCGAACAGCCTTACGAATAAGCAAAATGGAGAGACGACTCTAAACTTTGTAAAGTGTTTGGTTTTTTTTTTTTTTTTTTGGACAAAAGAAGACTATAAATATTTAAAATAGAGTTGGTGTTTTGATGTGTCGAAAATATGAACGACGCACAAAATAATTATTGACTAAAAATTGAATAATTGAAATCAATTAATGTGAATTGCATGTGAAAGTGCAGTGGTATTGCTGGTGTGAAACAAGGGTACAACATGTGAGGGGCTTTTGTGAGACATGTACATGGTCGAAGAGTTGAAAAATTCCATTTATAGGAGTTTTGGGTACAGCGAAAAACGCATCCAAATGAAATTTATCAAGTTGCCAAGCGATAAGTTTAAAACCTGCTAAACTTACGCTTTCGATCGGTACACGATGTGGACAAGAGCCACACTCACACTTGTCTCAGCACACTACACAATACTCAGCACAATTTCCTAGACTAAATTCGTATCAGTTAAGTAATTAAGTTGGATTACAATTATTACCAAGCTACACTACACTACACAGATACATGATTAAAAATGTTCAATTTTCACGTTACATTTGGCTATAGTTTACATAGTAGGCCGTAGGGGTTTGCTAGGCTGCTGACAGCTTGAGATGAATTTTAAAATTACAACTATGCTACGTTTTAGTAATACTTATGTTTAGTGCTTACACTTAGCTACGATTTAAAAATGTTCAACCTTTTTCTATTTGATTTTTAAAAAATAAATTGCATGAGCTGACACTCCACTCCGCCACCACAACCGAGTGCCGGTTAGCGAGTGCAGTCTTAAAATGCTTTCGGAAAATGCAAACTTCAGCGTTCAATTCACTTGCGGGCGGCAATATTCTCTTTACGTGGCCCGCTGAAAATGTTGCGGGTTACCGCTATCTTCGATGTGGCCGCAGTTGGCTTCGTGGCCGTCGCCGTTGTTGCGGTGTTGGTGGAGGCAGCCACGGCCGCGGCAGCTATTCCATCGGGTGTGTGATCGAATGTGGAGCTGCGTATCAGTTGTTGCTTTTGCGTGTTCAGTGCCGAGGAAGATTTTGTTTGTTGTGTCTTTAGATTGGTTGCTTGAGCGGAAGTTGTTGTTGTTGTTGTGGTGGTGGTTCTAGTCTTGTGTTGCTTGGATTTGGCCTCATCCACACGCTTCCAAATGCCAGCAATGCGACTTTGTGCCTGATTGATTTTAACAGCAGCGTTTTGTGTCGATTGCTGCTGTGACGTTGCCGCTGTTGTGCTGTTCAAATTTGAATTGCTGCGCGAAGGGGGCGTGGTCGCGGAGGCCCGTGTAGAGGCGATGCGTGCTGCCGTAGCAGTGACTCGTATCGATGCGTTGCTATTGGAGCGTTGTGGGCCTCCTGTTGTGGCGGCCATTGGTATGCGACGGGCGGCAGATATTTTTGAGTTTACGGTTGTGGTTGTTGTGATCGATGTTGACGGTAGTTTGCGCGTAGTTGCAGTCATTTTCGGTGAGGCCGCTGGTCGCTTAGTTGGTAGTTTCGATGTACGTTGGGGACTAGATTGGGTGGAGGTGATGGTGATGGTGGCGGCCGCCGCACTATCCACAATCGGCACTTGAGCCGTGTCAATTGTCGGTTCATCCTGCACAAATGTTCCCTGACGCTCGAGCAGCGGCCCCGGCGTAGTCACTTCAGTGATTTTCTTCATCTGCGCCATTTTTGGTGCTGCAGCCGTTGACGTTGGTGGCGATATTATGTTTGTGTTCAGCTTTCGAAAAGCGTTTGTGGTAATCACTTTCGGCGTTATCAATTTGTTCGTGGCCAAACGTGTGACTGTGGCCACGTTGTTGGTACGCTGATATTGCATGCTGTAGGGTGAGACATATGTGGGTTTTTTGCGACCGCGTATTACCTTGGCCTCCTCTTGGTTGTCGACATCGAATTTAATAGCTCCGAAATCGGGATCACCTGGTTTGAGTATACGCGGCCTGACCACTGCCCTTGCTTCGGAGTCGTTATTGGTGGTAGCTTCATAGTCATTGGGTTCCAGTTCAGTGTCCGACAAGGAAGTGCTTTGTCCATGACAAGATTCGGTTTCTGAATTTTGATCACACTCCAAGCTGTTGTAGTCACACTCCTGCAGTTGCCTGGGCTCAGTTGGGGCCACTACCTCGCTGGAGGTTGTCGCCTCCATCAAAGTTGAGATGAATTTGAATTGCTTGGTCATGGCTCGTATGGAGGAAATGTCATCGGAAACGGAAGGACAATCATCAGTGGAAGTTAGGCTGTAATGGCCTTGCTCGTCGCAAGATTCTTGCCTTAGGGCCTCCGGGGGAAAGACAATCGTTTGTGTTTTGTAACGCTCCTGACTTGATCGTCTGCGGTGGGCACTGACACCGCCACCGCTGTGATTCGACTCGACTATTTCAATTTGTAGTGTCTCGTCGAGGTTCAATGTTTGTTGCTGCTCCTCGCTGAGCACTATGTCCGCCGCTATGGTGTACGTCTTGAAGCGGTCTTTAGCCAACTTGCGTTTCTGTTTTGGTGTAAGCGTACGTTTGACGCCGTGCGGCGAGCCTTGTGATTTCTTTGGCGTAGACTCGGCCGAACTGAAGTCGCAGTCTGTGGGCAGGGGCGTGCCACTGTTCAAAGACGCCTCATCGTCGTCGTCACCATCGCGCGGCAACATATCACAACAGCTTTGCAGCGTGACCGTGTTGTCGTCAAATTCATTACAGCCCGCATTCGTGGCGGTCTCGTAGTTGGACACCGAGACGGTGGTGGCCATGCTCTCACATTCGGCCACTTCGGATTGTATGCTGGCCACGCTTATCATCGAATCGAGCAGTTCGTCCATAAGTGAAGGCGGTTTCATGTTGTCCAACAGATTGCAACTCGAGTTGACACTTTCTGCACTGCCCGACAGGTGACCCGGCAATTGTCCGAGTGCGCGTCGTGCCACTAAGCCAGGCGGTAGTAGCTTACGTGGAAATTTCGGCGACTTTGTCGAGAATTGCGGACTTTGCGGCAGGAAGGAACGTTGTTGCAACGAATTTGGCTGTGTACCGGGCGACAGTTCTTGATAGTAGCCCGAGATATTCAAAGAATCCATACCCGAGGGTGGACGTATATTGTCCAGGTCGAGGCTGTTTATGCTGAAGGTTAAATCCGTGTTGTCGTCGTCGGTGTGTTGTAAATTCTCCGCCAATGCTCTGGCCTCGATGGCGATTATCGTCGAGTTGGTCATGGCGGGATTGTTGAAGAACATGTGACGCGCTGGTCCAGCCGCCGCAGATTGCACTTCGCCACCCAATTTGAAATTGATGCCACTACTGCTGGACGTTTGTGTGTGGCATTCAGTGTTGGACGACTCCGTAGTGCGGTCGTTGACCAATGTGTCCGTTTCGGTTTCCAACGAATTTGGCTGCGTATTCACGTACATGTCCGTGTCGTCGCACATAATCAAGCCGAGTGAGGGTTGCGGTTGTTCTTCATTGGTTGGCGTGATTTCGGCAAAGTCGTGCAGTTCCTTATGGTCCGCCTCGGTAGCTTGCTCTTCATCGTCTTCGTCGTCGTCGTCGTAGTTCAAAGATGCCACAACCGGAGCGGAGACACTAACGCTGGGGAAGGACACATCGTTCGGACAGGTGTCCTCGTTCCAAGTGTTGTTCGAATTACTGCCGCCCACAGAGATGCTGCCCAGACGTTTGTTGTGCTCATTGGAGTCGCTTGAGCCATTTGTGCGCAGCTGTTCGGCTGACGATACAAACTCCAGTGTCAGACGCTCGACGGACTTCAACATCAGATCGGGATCCTTGTGCTTGTCGGCGGCGGCAATAACTGCGGTGCGTTGTGTGTTCTCCAGCGATATGGTCGTTTCCATTATGAACGATTGATTGGACTCATCGCTAGTGGTGTTGTCCAGCGAAATGGAGTGGCTTAATTCGGACGAGTCCAATGTCATCATCATGTTGTCTCTATAACACCCAATACCGTTCGTTATCTCGTGAACGATCTCGGGACTTTGAGGACCTTCGTTGAGCAGCACTGGCGCTGCTAATGTCGGTGGACTTCTTGGTGCGCCTGTGATGCCGCCTGGACTGATGTTGATGCTGTTGTTCCCGTTGTTCGCGGTCTTCTCGTTGTTCTCGCTGCTGGTGGTGATGCTGATGCCGTTGTTCTTCTCTACGCCTGGAGCTGCTGTGCTGTTGGCACTTGGAGATGTAATAGCCGCCATTCGGTGATACGGTTCCAATGCAGCTGCAGACGTAGCTCGCACGTTTTTTGGCACAGCGTTAGCGGCAAAGAGTGACTCGCGCGGCGGTTTCATGTGCGTATTCGTGTTTGCGTTCGACTTTGTGTGACTCACGTTGTCAAGTGTGCCAGTGCCGGTGGCAATCTTCTTCGAGATACCCGTTTTAATGCATTCCAGAAGCAATTTCTCATCTTTGCGTTCACGTTCGCGTAGGTGACGATTGGGTGTGGGCTGATACTGGTGCTGCTGATGCTTTAGGTGCAACGGCGGCGGCAGTTGCACTGGCAGCGAATCGAACTGCTTCAAGTTCGGATTTGATTGTGTGGAGGCGGCTATATCGCCGCATTTTCCACGACTACCGAGCAGATGCTGTTTGCGACTGTTGTGAGCGTCGCGCGATTTATGCATGCCCGTGAGTATGCACAGTTCGAACAGCGACTTGGACTGGTTGTCGTTAGAGTCGCTCGAGTCGACGGAACTGTACGATTCGTTGCCGTTATTTGGTTGTTGGTGTCTTTGGTAATTGCGCGAGGCAGCTGTCGAAGTTAAGGAGGATGCAGAGGTGGCCGAATTGATCGGTATCGGCTGAGATCCGGCCAGAGAAGTCGATCGTTTGCTGGTTGAAGTGGTTGAGCTAAAACCCAGATTCGATTTTGGTCTATTGCAGCCAGCGGCAATAGCCTAAAACAAAAAAGAAATTGGTTTTCAGTGGTATTTACAAATGTACGCACAGGATCATTAAAAACTGGCAAATTGGCTGGCACAAGGTAACATTTTTTAACAATTTAATTTTTTTTAATTAAAAAAAATTTTTCTTTAAAAAATTTTTAAGTTTTATTTTTTTGGCATTATGCTAGTAATTTAAAAAAAGCTTAATAAAAAAAAAAATTTTTGTAATTTTTTAATTTAAAAAAAAAATGTTTTCCAACTGAAAAGTGGAGCTGAAAGAACGGATTCCAACAGAAAAAACTAGAAACAACATATAAACCAAATGGTTTTTTATTCTGTTGCACAGTGTAAAATTACTCATTGTTAAAAAAGGCATATCGTTTCCAAGTATGTGATATCACTCATTTCTATTGCTATCAAATGCCATAATCCATTGCAAATTTGCTCGCCATTACGCACATAGCCATTATCTTATCAGCCTTAAATTTCATTTCCATTGACGACTTACCTGACTTAACAAATTCGTGTCGTCTTCGGAATCGATTGACAACGAACTAAGCGAATCATCCTGCCATTGTGGTTCCCTTCTAACATCCTCTTGCGGCTGCGCTGTTTGCCGATGACCAACATGTGGCAAATCTTTGCGATTTGCTGAGGTCTCATCAACTGGATTGCTAGCACTGCTACAAAAGCAAATGTCATTACTTTATGAAATAAAATAAAATTAATAATTTACCTTGCGTTTCCCTTAAGCTGCACAGCCGGTCCAACCAAACTCGAGCCCACTGTCAAATTCGACAGACCCGACACCACAGAAAAGTTGCAGGGACTGTCTTCCACGAGATATTTGCTCATTTCATCGGAAACAGGCAAACACGGCGGCAAGCCAGTGCCGCCTCGTCGCATCATTGCTATGGGATCAGGGGCTGCTTGTTTCAAGTGTGGTATAGTGTTGCCGCTTGGCTTCTTCATGCCATCGCGTATGCATTGCTGGAGTATGTCAAACGACTGGCCGGCCGCACCACTTTCCGAAGCATTCGATGACACATCATCGGACAGATTTAGCGAGTGTCGGTTAACATTTATCGTGACCGTGTCGTCTTTGAGTTCATTGTTGCTGGAGCACATTGAAATGGCCGACAGGTTGGTATTGCTGCCCACCTTGGAGAGCAAGGCGGGCGTATCCTCCGTATAGTAGTGTCTCGGCTCATCAGTTGGAATTTGGTTGTTATTTGATGGGTGCAATGCTTTTATAGTCGGTGACGGTCTGCCCTTCGTACCAGATGTGCGATTCATGCCAATGTTTATGCAGTTGGCCAGCAGTAGATCGTCATTATTAGTGCCAGATTCCTCCTCTTCGCCCTCGGATATGACGTTGGTTTGCAACGAAACATTCTCAACGGTCGACGCTGTGGCATCACTAGACGAAGCCTTGCCAAACGAGTGCTGATGCTGTTGCATTCCTCCGGGCGGTGAGTCGTTCTCATCGTCCAATATGCTCAGATTGCTCAAGCTGGTGGCGCACGAGAATTGTGCTGGTGTATTCTCCTCATTGAATGTATTAAGGTTGTCTTCGAAGACGCTGCGCAAGGGACGTTTTGATTCACCACCACCACGAGGTGTTATGGGCGATATACCGGCCGAGAAGGCAATTGCCTGTCCCGCCGCACTATTGCGACGCGGTGATTGCGGCATACTTTGCGTGGGCGAGTCGGGTATCTCGGAGGGCGATATCACGCCGCTGGCCAGGCGGCTGAAGTCGCTCACAACCGAACTCTTGTCGTCGCAGGGTCCCACATCTTCTTCAACCAGCGAATCCATTGAGCTGTGACGTGAGAACATGAGCGGCGTCTCCTGTGCGGAATTTATGTTGGACTTGATCATTTGCGGTGCGTCGGTTTGCTTTGGCAATTCGGGGAGTAATAGTGGTGAAGAAGAAATCACTTCATCGGAAGGTTTCATGTCGGAACAGTTGGCCGGTTTGGCGGGAATTTCTTCCCTATTATTAGCGGGTGGTGTATTGCTCTTTTTGTGGCCGCCACTTGGGTTTGCCGCCTGCTGCGCTGGCGACTCATCGAGACTGCTGAGCGAATCGTAGCGACTGAAATAGCCGGGAGTGCCTTCTTCACAGTAGTTAATGGTTTTCTCTGGCGTATACGATCCCGATCCATAGGCCGTGCTTGAGTGTTGCTGAGCGGTCGCGGCGCCGGTTCTTTGGTATTTCTTTATGCTCGATGGCTTGACATTCTCCAACGTTAGATTGTCTAGTTTGTTTTGCCTCAGATCGGTTACTGAGGCGGCATTCGATATAACGTATGGCGTGTCTTCGGTCTGATAGCATTTGACACTGTCCTCGAGTATGAGCAGAATTTCGTTGCCGTCGTTCACCTGCTGCACGACATGGTCCGGGGCGGATTGTAAGGCAGAGATGCCCGCTGCAGTGGGCACCTCTGCTTCGGGTGGCGAAATGTCCGCATCCGATTCAATTTGATTTTCGGGGTAGCGTAAGCTAAAGTCTGTGAGTTGATCGAGATCGGTTTCTTGATATGTTGCATAATTGGAACCGGTCACTGGTCCAGTGGCCGAGTAGTCAATTGGCTGCTCCTCAGAGGATTCTACGTCATTTTCCAAAGCGAAGGCAGCACGTGGTGGCGCATGCCCGGTGGCAAAAGACAACGACATCTTTTGGGCTTTCCGATTAGAATCGGAGGCTGAATGCGAACGCATAAAGTTTTCATATGTCGAATCCGACTTGACGGAGAAGACCGAATCGCGGCTTTCACTCTTAGTCAGCATGGCTGAGCGCGTCAGACGTGTTGTGGGCGGTACAACACCGCCCACCACAACCCCAGCCGCCGCTAAAGGGTATCTCCGTTGCGAATGTGTGTGCAGATGGCCATCGAAAGCGGCACGCTCCTTAGACGTGATGTCTAAATTATCGCAAGTCTCCGAGTGCTCCTTCTCGCCTAGTTCCTGCTCGAGAGCCTTTTGCTTGCGTGCATTGAGAGTGGGCAACTTCTTCAGACCCATCGAACGAGCAATGGGATCGAGTTGATTTTGATTCTGTACCGACGGCCGGAAATTGAGTAAATTCTTTAGGGCAGACGAACTGCCTTCCGATATCATTGAGTGTTTGGAGTGAATCAATGAGCGCAGCATTGGAACTGCTCCATTGTCCCACAGGAATTTCTGATCTTCCGGGCAACGTGCCGATAGATTCCACAGAGTGCCGCACGAATTGCTGACCACAGTGAGACTTTCCGACTTCAGCTGTTGCAGCAGTATCGATAAGCAGTTGTGCTCGCGCAGAATCTGGCGATAGTGCTCGCGCACAGCAATGTGACTGGATACGTTCCGCAAGATTCCTCCCGAATTTTCAATGATCTTTAAAGTTTTGCTGGGACCTTCGTAGCTGAGCATGTCCACGAGGAAGGCGAGCGCTCCATCGACTGCGCAGAATTCCGCCTTGTTCGTACTGCAATGGGCGGATAAGTTCCACAGCGCAGACAGTATAGCTTTCAGCGTATTTTCACTTTTGTTTTTCATAGCGGCCCGTGCCAGAGCCGTGACCGTGCCGATCTCATTGAGTACCGACTTCATATTACTGTCGGCGCGCCACGACAGATTGCGCAGCACACTTGCAGTCACCTGGAGGAGGTCATCGGGCGCCGAATCGAGTTGAGCGACCAGAGCTTCCATAAACAATTTCTGACTGCACAGTAGAGCCTTATTGTTCTCATCGCCAAAAGTGAGATTGGTTAGAGCCATAAGCGCATAACGACGCAGCGAATTGCAGCACTGATCTTCTGGCTTCGGACCGTGCACGGCATGATCCAAATGCACCAAACTGGGTATGGCCTGGAGCGCTCCCAACTCGCACATGGCATGACGATGTTCCTCATCGAAGCTGACTTTCATTAGCGAAGAGATGGCTGCCAACGGATGGCGATCCGAGTCGTCTGCTATGGCCTCGCCACCGCTCTGCAGCAGCGTCTTCAGGAAATTGCAATAGTCCATTATTTGATCGAGCAAGCGCAGCACTTTGGCTTCGCGGCGTCCAGCTTTCTCGTCGGGATGGCTGTGTACGACGTTGTGCAGAGCCATGCCCGACCACTTCCGTACGCTGTCCTCACCCTCCGAATGCATCATTTGCACCAGCAGGGGAATACAACCGGAACGCCTGAGAGCGGCGCAACTTTCCGGAGTGCGCGACAGTTCCAAAAATTTCTTCGACGTTTCCAGCGGATCATTCGAACCGAGAATCGAAAGCAATGAGTACACACACTCCACTTTGGAGCCCAGCGTAGTATCTACTTCGCTGGTCGAGGGTAACTGCAAGCTGCCATAGCGACTGTCAAAGCTGTCGGTCCACGCTCCACCCTTCGGCACAACCACGCCACTACGATGCAGAGGCTGTTGGTGGGACAGTGATGTGGGACTGCCGGGCCCCACAATCTGAGCATCGCTGTCCAAAAATCGTGACAGTGTATAGGAAGGCTCTTTGAAGCGTTCACGTGATGAACGCGATCCAGACGAGCCACGGTCGAGAGAACTCTTCCGGCCGCCACCACCGCCAACACCGCCTCCGCCCAATGAAGATGGCGACTCTGTGCGTTGCTGCGGTTCATTTTGACGCTCGAAATTCCTATCCAAACTTCGATGCTCACGCATATCGTGAGCCAGCATATAGTCCGGCGGTATTGGATTCTCATCGAGAAAATGTTTGGGCTTGGCAAAAGTAGTTTTGTGCGTAGGCGACCGCTCATGACTGGGTGCTCCCACACCCACCACGCCAGCACTGCTGGCCAAATGTAGCGTATTGTCGTCCTGTGTGAATTCTTTTTTGGTATAGCCACTGGCGGCCAATTCATAGTCGCTTATTTCGCCATCGCGTTCGTATTTCTTGTCCAATTTCAGTTGTTCGCCAGTGCTGGACACTGCAGCGGTTACAAGTTTCACATCAGCCGCCGTGGCAACACTTTGATGTGATGACGTGCGGATGCCAAACGACAGCACCCGATCGAAATTCTCCTCAAAGTCAGGCGGCGGCACAGCATCATAGTCAAGGAAGTGAGGCTTCTGTGATGCTACGGCGTCGACATCCACATCCACGTCAACATCGGCTTCGTCAATTATGCTGCTGGCGTCATCCAAATCCGGTGTGCTCGCTTGGACCGGAGAGTCTTTGCGCGGCGAACGTGACCGAAACATTCTGCGTCACAAGTGTGTGTGTGTGTGTTTATGGGTTGATTTTATTGAAATGAAAATACGCTCGAAACGTTACAGCAGCGGGGCTAAGCTTCCATAGTTTAACTGTAAATAAAAAGTACAAATACAACAAATGAGGAATACTATTTTTAGAAGAGTTCACACGATTAGAATTAGATTTTCCTAGTGCGTAGTTGCCGCGAGTGGCTGCAATAGGCCGCAGACGGGAAGCGTATTTATAGTTTGCGATATTTTACAAAATTGTTGCTTTGGTTGGGATCGTAACCGAAAAAACAACAAGAACAACAAAAAAGTGCCCAAAATCCAAATGATCACAAGCAATAAACAAAAGCGTTCCTTGCGTTCGTAGCTGCTGCGCTGTACGATGCCGTTGATGCACTGAATTGTGGCCAATGCAAAATCCGTTAGATGCATCCACAAGCAAAACAAAAGAATATCTCATGTGTTAGTTGGTTAGTTTGGCTTAAAAGATATTTGAGTTGCTACTGTTGTTGTTGGATGTTTACAACAGCTACAACAACCACAACAACGTCTAGGCAATCAAATTATTAATGCAATGTTTATACATACATTTGTATGTGTATATGATCATTACCCGCTTTACCATCATCACCATTAGAAAGTTGCTTCTTCTTGGGGGAATTTCCAGTGCATGACTTACATTAAATGCAATCGTATTCGCATCTGCATTGCAATTGGGTTTATGTTCATGCACAGCATAATTGGAAGATTGCGGAGTGCAAAAATTCATTTACTCATTAAATTTGTTTTCTTTGCCATTTTTCGATTAGAAAAATAATATAGAACGCGCGCAAGCATACATAAAATTCCACTGAGGTTCTTAGTATAATACTAAAGGACTATTAAACTATAATTTTTAGAAATTTACTAAACAAAATTGTTCTCTACTATATACTTATAGTCTAGATTGTTTTGCAGAGTTTGCAAAAAAATTTGTTACCTTTAGATTTGGATGACTGACTTTTTTGCTTAATCCACGTTTTTTTTTACTATATACTATGTATTATAAGCCAAATGTGGCAATATCTTATCTATATATATACAAACTTTGGTGCGAGGGTTCTTTGAAGAATCGCGGCTAAACCACTAGACGTATCAGAGCGATATTGACATCATAGATTAGCTAAGCAATTTTAAGCCATTTTAGACGGGATTGGACAAAGGGCCGTGGCACCGACCGAACAATTGCATTTTTTAAATGCTAAAGAGTTAAGAGATGGGCAAGAGTGTTCTCTTGCCCATCTTAATTGACCAATTAAAAATGCATTCATTATGCATTATTTGAATTTTTGCAGCTAAAAATGGGTTAAGGAATATGTAAATGACGCTGTTATTCTTCTAACATTAAGAACTCAAAGTTAAATTTAAATTCCATTGTGACCAAGCACAGGATTCTCTCAAAAAATTGAATGAAACAAAAATAATAAATACCAACGTAGCTCAACAGCCTAGCTCTTGAACTTGCCATCATTTTCATAACATTGATTTTTTGTACATGAAGGTGCGGTCTCGTTCGTTGGCTATAATCACGCAAGCCTTCAACGAAGGCATGTTTACTGGTGTAGAAAATGCTTACAAAATTCCTACACAATTACAAAATTGAGTTAAATTTAGGGAAATATTGATCACTACCTGATATGTAGAGCAGGGAGTGGGTGTGTGTAATTACTTGAATTATAACTAATTAATAGGCAACACTTAACTTAAATCTGTAAGGTACTATGTGCTATGTGCGAATATAGTTTTGGGGCAAGCAAATTTAGCTTTGAAGCTTTTAAAATTCTAAATTATTTTTGAATATGCGTACGTGCGTACGTGTCTGCAATACCTGAAGTAACTACATACATGCCAAAAAGGAATGTCTTCTTCAACGAAATAAAAATTGTACCGGACATTTGCGAGCTTTATATAAGTACATATATGTAAATGTATATATACATTTGTACATCCATACATTTATGTATGTTGTGTGTGACTCAGCCTGTGGCAATTAAATATTGAAAAATATTTGCGACCAGACCACCACCACATTTAATGTAAGGAATTGAAAAAAATTAAATAACTTGCGAATCTCATTTGAATGGCAGTGCTGCAAGAACAACCACTGAATACGACAACAAGACACCAACAAAATCGCATCAACAGCAACAACAACCAGAAAGTCCAATGTGGAAGAAACGGAGGAAAACCGAATACGCTGCAGCCTCAGTCAACGGCACGGCACACGTTCGTTTTTTTTTTGTTTTGTTTTATTCATTATGTAAAAAAGTAAAAGGGAAATGTTTGCTAAAAAAAAATTAAACTGGAAAAAAATATCAAAATGTTGAAAGAAAAATGTAGGAATGGCCCTGATGTGCAGAAAAAAGACGGGCTAAAAACAAAGAAACGTCCATCAACCGATTGTGAGTTCAAATTGCTTGGCAGGGCAGAGCAGAAGGCGAACAAAAGGCTGTTCTCAGTAGGACTGGAACACAATTTTATGCGCACAAAGATCATCATCGACAGTATTCAAGCATTAACTAAAATATTTTATTTAAAAGTAGTTTATAATTACATACATGGTTTCCAATTGCCAACCATTCCAAGATTTGCATTTAAAGCAAATATAATTAATCTCAATTTGGTGAAACTTACTAATTTGGTCAACCAATTAAAGTGGGAGTCATTTACGATTCTATATTTTCATTGAATTTTCTGTAGATGATGATATCACAAGTGGAAGTTAGTATGTATGTTTTTGAACTAAAAAAAGCCGTGGGCAATTTTTTTGATAACGATTTATCTCCCTGATGACTAAAAATCCTACGTACCCACGGATGTCACAACTCCACTTTTATCGTGTACCAACTGTAGCCGCCCATAAGCGAACAATTAAATAAAAGGGACAACGGTGGACGAAATAGCAAAGAGAAATAGGGAAGAGGAGGAGCACTAGAGCACTACGAAACTTCTGCAGCTGCGCTGCCGCCGCGAGCAGAGACGACAATTTTGCGACAATTGAGTTCTATTGATTTTTCCTGATGGCGACGAATTCTTACGGGCCGAATTTTTCTCTCTTCATCGTTTTGATGGTGAACTTTTTTCTGTTATAAAACTGTAAATTTGCCTAATTGTTGGTTGTTGTTTCTGTTGTTTGTTGCACTTCACCCAGTCACGTTGAATATTTCACAAAAGTAAACAATTCAAAGTCAAAATTGTGAATTTTTAATTTCCACCCACACCACACGACATACATACATACCTTTTTTACCTTTGACTTGGCTGGAAGACTTGGCGATTAATGATAAACATTGCCACGCCTCCGGTTGCTGCTGCTTACTAAATCGTTATCAGCGCCGAGAGATATTGTGCGATGATATTACTTAGAATTATTACACATTTTTTCACTGAATAATTTTGATTGCCGTTTCTGCTTGTTTGCGAAACTACGTGAATTCGTCAATTGACATCGAACGAAACTGACGAAGTTCTGTTGGATAGTGATGGACATTTGAGTCTCATCGAATAATATCGAATACTATTCGGTACTCAGTTATTTGTTATAACAGACAAGAGTTACCATACGTCAAAACTCGTTGAATTTTTGGAAAAATACGGATTTCTTGAAAATACGTATTTTTTGGAAAAATATGATACTTTTTAATGTTTGTCTTGATTTTAAATTTCTTTTGGTCTGTCTGAAAAGGTTGGATAAAAGCCTGAAATGTATAAAAATATATACTAAATTAAAAATATTTTTAAATAAAATTTTATTGTTTATCGGTTCACATTTTATGGCAGTTTCACTACGATTTTTTGCTCTTATCCTTAATTGTGTATTTGTCGTAGGATTTCGTTGGGTCATACGGCTCCCAGCGACTGGCCGGAAAAATGTGTTTATTCCGTTCATACCACGAACGCAGTAGCACTTTGCCCGCATGCGACTCCTCCTTCTCCACGGACGCATCGCTGATCATACGCACATCGTCGTGCACGTCGAACTGGAAAAGCGGACCACTCTTGCCGCGCGCCTTTGTCACAATGAAATCATAGAAGGAGTAGTGGTGCGGCAGTATGAGATCCTCTTTGACATACATCAGCTGGTCGGCCATCACGGTCTTCAGTTCGTTGAATTCTTTGCGTAACAGCTCCAAGCACCGCTGCAGGAATTGATATATCGAATTGCCCTTCTTCATGCAGACACTGCGTCGATGCCCGGAGCCGTCCCAGTAGCTGAAGGTGATTGTGATCTCCTGATCCTTCAGTGTCGCCTGCTGCATTACCCATTCCTGACGCAGTTGCTCGCGCAAGCGGTTCTCCTGCTCCTCGCGCTGTCTGTCGGGCAGGAAAGACGTATCAACTTCGGGATTTTTGAATATTTTCTTCTTTGGTGGGGCCGGCATAGCATCCAAATCGGTCCATTTCTTTTTGCGGCCTTCTTCTTTCGGTTCGTCCGTTTCCTCCTTTTTAACTTTCACTTCGTCATCTTCATCATCATCATCGTCTTCCTCCTCCTCATCACAATCGTCCATGTTGAACGAGAGCGCCTGTATTTGACGCTTTTGTTTGTTTTTTTCCGCTTGAATTGCCTCTAGTGCTCGCTGCTTCTCGCGCTCCTTTTCGTCTATCTTCTGCGCCAGCTTTTTCTCACGTTCCCGCACAATGTCCTCCTGTTTGGCCTTCATCTCATCCAAAGTGACCAGACCAATGGTCGAGGTCTTGAGCTGCTGTTCCACCGCATCGTAGTGTGTGGCAAATTTGTTCTCGATCTTGTCCAGCTGCTTCAATTCTTCCTCGATTTTCTTTTTGCGGAATTCGATTTCCTGCTGGGCGATTTCGCGCTTCTTCATTAGCTGGGCAGCGCGGCCCGCCTCGCTAGCAGCACCCTTATAGTGCGCCATTGCTGTGTGTTATTATTATTAATATAAGTTAATTAATTACAAGATTTTAGAATGTTTTCCAAACTTTTACTCGATTGAGATTGTTTTTTTACTTCGTTGTTCAGTTAGCAGAGTTGTTAGCAAAACCGAAGCCGTGGAAGTAGGGTGACTCAGATGACACATCTTTGTACATGTCACAATTTGACGAACAAGCCACTACCACTACCCAACAAGCAATTTGTTGTTCAGTTATTGATATCATATTATTAGAGATTTTCTTCGAAAACACGGAAGATTTGTATTAACTGATTTCAAAATGTTAGTTAACAAGCTCCATTATTTCTCTTTTTAGTATTTTATTATTTTTATTCATTAGTTTTTCCGAATTTTGCGATTTTTCGAAATATTTTCTATTCAATGAAATCGACCATTAAAAGATAGGTTAATTAATTAATTTTCTAAAAATATTTAATTTTGGTTAAAATAAAAAAGGTTAAACGTTTTCTGCGTTTATCTCATAAACTAAAAGATACACAAGATTACAATATTCTGTATATATAGAACAATTTTTAAATATACTTAATGCTCAGTTTTTCAAGCAGATATCAAATCTCAAGCCAACTCAAATTTGGCTGAGTTGTGTAATAATTCAATTTAATGCTTGCTTTCTTTACGATCAAATAAAAAATGAAGTACATTGAATAAAATCGTTAAAATATTTTTTATTTCATTGTTTGTTGATTGTTTCCAATTAATTCTAATTAAAATCGATTATGCATTACTTTTTCGATAAAAGAAAGTGGGTAATCCCAAAACTTTTGGATACCTACATTTTCGTGCCAACACTAGAAACGACAAAAAGGATAAAGGAAAAGTCAGAGCTTTGGAGGACAAAACGAGTCAGTTACGACGGGACTCTCAACGGAAAAGGACGACAAATGAACCGGAACAAATCGCGCACGGCAACTTCAAGTTGAAAAATAAAATAACACACACATCCAAACACACCAACAAAACCAAGAAATTTAAGTGAAAACACTTTACAGAATTTAAGTAAAGTGCTAATAAAAAAATTAATTGCTGTTTAAAAAAGAAACCGAGAAACGGCAGAAGTGCGAACGGGCACGGGGGGCGAGTTAAAGTGTTGACAAAAGTGCGGAACGGAAAGGCAAAAGAGAAAAAAAGTGAGTGCAAGGACATTAGGACAAAGCTGTGACAGTCAGAAGCAAACGGAAACGGAAGTACCAAATTGAAATTCCATTTTCCGAAAGAAGTTCTTAGTGGGGAGGGCAAGCGGGCGCGCTGGTGTTTAAAGAAATTGTGTAATAAGTTAAGATAACGTATAAACGTTGTCAGTGGAGGTTTGGGGTAGGTGTGGTCTGGTCTGGTCTGCGTTCTGCTCTGCGTGGTGTTGGCGATGGCATGTTGTGTGAACTGGTGGCCATGTTCATCATGTGTCTGTCTAGTGTGAAAGTGTTCATGTCCGCAGGTTATCCCGTAAAGAGTAAATAATGAAAATTAAAAGGGCAGCTCAATGCTTGCTTGAGTGCTGGTGGTGGGTGTCAATAAAGTCATTATAAGGAGCGCACATAATTCACTTCAAGGATAATTGAAATAACGGTTAACATTCGCATCGTACGTGGAGGAGTAAACTTGATGTCTTTGTCTGAGTGTTTTAGTGTGTGTGTGTGTGTGTGCGAAACTATTAAAACGCAATTCGAGCATTATAAATCGTACGAGGCGACCAAATTAAACGCGGCTATGACTTTATCGGAATTAATTAATTTATCGGTAATTAAAATGACAATGCATAGGCGACATCATACTCACGACGCACATTCGTCGCAGCATACACTGGCTCCAGCCGTTCAAAGGGCATGAAGCTGTATCCTGTATCGGTTGGTCGCTACGGGATAAGCCAATAGTGCATAAAGTTCATGGTTGTGTCTTTGCAAAGTGCCACAAACATTTTTGTTGGACACATTTGATCTTTTGACATTATGAACTTTTGGTTGTTGTTTTTTTTTTTGCATTTGTGCTGTATAACTTTATATTTCTGATTTTATTTACAAAAAATTTTTCCTCTTTTTTGAATATAAAATTGAAATAAAATATGTTTTCGTTAAAGCCAGATCCCTTATCGATCTGTAAAGACAAAATATTCCAAAAAAAAAAATATTTTTCATTGAACAAACTCAGAAATATTCGTGAAACTAAACAAATATTCAATCTTCAACTAACTGAAACGTACGCACTTGGCCTCAATTCAGCCCTTGTCCTTTTGTCCGTGTTAGTTTCGAGAGAGACACTATTAACGTTTGTGATTAACGACTTTTGAACTTAGACGCGGCCTCACTGAATATTAAAGAACACTTCGTCCGGTATGAAAAAAATGTAATCCCAAATAAATTATTTAAAAAAATTATCCCATTACATTGAAACGAATTGTGTATGATTTATTGTGTCCAGCGAAGTGTATGTACATTATAAATCTCTGACCGCTTTGACAGTCTTTTAAATTTGCCACAACATATGCCAACGCGTCCATCTTCTTCATTGCCTATATAAAGTTTTTGTATAAAATTTATGAACTGATTATTCCACTACGCAATTCGGCGATGAGCATAAATCAGCCTATTAAGTTTTCCATCACATCTGGTACAATTTTCAAATATGCAAATCGAGAAAATATTTCCATAGTGCCCATAGTGGGATGATATCGAAATTTTTAGGGCAAAAATCGTGAGAATCACTATTGAATAAGCGTGTAACCGAGTAACAAGGGGTGCAATCGTGTATCTCGATATCGAAGGAAATCAGGTTTATATTTAGCCCGAACAAAAAATAAAGGCCAAGTATCGAATATCAAGATAAACGATTGCACTTTATTACACCCCAGGACAACTCTTAAGATTGTAAGTCGTCTTCGGATGCATTTTTGAAAATGTGATGGTCAAAGGTATGTACATGGTCAAGACCTAAATGTGTCATCGACAACATTTTCAACCAAATGCTAGTCAACAGCTCTTGAACAGAACCTAAGTGTATCTAAGACTACACACCAACGCGAAATTTCGCAGACGCCGCGAAACTTGCTCAAAAATTGCTCTTGAAAAGGCGATATTAGAATAAAAATTATTTGTTTGTGGTGAAAAATTTCATAAAAACAAATAAAAATGTATATCATTTATAAATTTTGTTAAAAGGAACGAACTATCGCATTTTCAAGAACAATTTTTGAGCAAGTTTCGCGTTGGTGTGAAATTTAAAAAATTCGGCCGCCATATTGCATTTGTAATTTTCCTCTTTTGTTGTCTAATTCGAAATTACCGACTCGTTTTGGGTATTTTTTTTATATTAACTTTACAACTTTTTCAACTTTTAGGCACATATTTGGATATTTCTCCCATGGTGCAGTGGAAAGTTCACTGATTCGTAACATTTCTAATGCTATGCCATTAAAATAGAACAAAATAAACTTGAATGTTGATTATAATCGAACTTTAATGTAATATGAAGTGAACAAGTACATTTCTCCCGAGATTCATTGTTAAATTTAATCATAGAACGGACAATTAAAATAAACTTAAAACAAAACCGGTTCAACTTACGTAATTCTCAAATAAACCCAAAAAAAGAAGAACAATTTTCCGAAATGAAACCTTTATTCAGTTGTGGAAATTCCCAAACCCCAAACTGCAAACTCGAAATCACCGCCTTCACTCAATTGCATTTCATTTGTATACATACTCTTGCCATGATGTGGCAGCAGTGGCTATCGATCCTAAAAGCAGACTATAGTCATTTACAATTACCTCTAATTTTATGCTTTGGCTTCTAATCTTATTATTTTGTTTTATTTCTTCTTGGTGTGTAGGTGTACATTTTCTTTCTTATTTTTCTCCCCATATTTTTTGGAGTATTTTTTCGTATACACATAGCATATCCTTTTCTTGACTTTGACTTGATTTTCGGTACTACGTACATATATTAAGTACAATTTATGGCACTATTTTTACCGAGGAGGGCATATACAAATGGCCGTGTCTATTTCGTTTCGTTTGCTTTGTGTACATATGAAAAATATTCATTTCGCCTTCGTTGGTAACGTTGTGGGGCCATTGTTGTTGTTCTTGCTGCTGCTCATGGTTGGAGGTATTGTTGTTGATATACATTTTGTGTGTGTGTGTGTGTGTTTGTTTCCTTTTGAGGGCAAATGTAAATGAAAGTGATACAAATGCGCGTTTGTGTATGCTTTGAAGGTGAGTAATTCCCTATTTGAATTTAAACAACAGAAAAAGAAGAAAAAAAATGGAAAAAAAGTATGAAAAATTCACTAAAAATAGGAAGAGTGGATTACTCGGCGCCACATGACGTTTCCACTTGCGACTCACATACACTATTGAGGATCTTTGTTTATGTTATTTTCGATGCTGTATGCTGTTGTTATTGTTGTTGTTATTATTATTATTGTAGGAGGGATTTTCTAAGAGCTATGCAAAACGATTTAACAGCGATTAACTTAATGCCAATGTATGGGCGGCATAAGCGGTCATAGGGGTATTAAATAAAAGGTCATATACGAAAAAAAGATTAGAAAGTGGGGTTCATCGTACATACTCATTTGTGTGAGTGTATGTATGGATGGTCACATGTATCGTATTTCAGTCTGTTATGTGCCTTTGCCCATAAATTTAAATCAGCAGTGAAATAGTGGACAACGAAGAAAGTTCATAAAAACGGTGACATCGTTTTTTTTTCTATATTATGTAGAAAGATTTAGTTAAGCGAACAGATTTGGAAACTGGCGTTGACAATTATTGGCTGACCTTTCTTGACCTTCTGTGTAATTCCGGAAGATTCTATAATCTCATCAGATGTATGAAGTTGTTTGGTAAGAGTGCTTGCGAACTCTATTGCCTCCAAATTTAATTATGGAATACCAGGATAACGAAATTAAAAAATCTGTAAACTAGTGTTATAAAATCATTTTCAAACGTTAGATATTTGAGAAAGACTGTGATATCAAATTATTTTCAAGTTGCCAACCTGCAATCGATATTTGCAAATCTATGTGGATGATTTATCGCAGAATTTTCGACAGAATTCTTTGCAGTTTCTCATTATTTTATGGACATGCTGGTTTAATTACACTTTTGTATAAAAAGATTGGATTCGATTGCTTCGAGAGGAGGACAACACCAACAAAGTCCGATTTTTGGCAATCACATCAAATTTGCTGTTCTCTAGTATTTCAGTGTCTGCTAGTTGCCATAGTAAACATTCAAGGGTTTGCTCTTAATCAGATACAGACTATTTATATTCTTAGTACCATTCAATTAATTTGATGGGACAGTGTAAAAGCCAGTGTGTATATTCCATGTAAATTTGCAATAAGTTTTTGACCACATAACCACATTAGACTAAACCACATACATATTTGGATCGACTGCATCGTAATTTGTTGCCAGTGACCACAAACATTTCTTGTTTCGAATATGTAGTGGAATGCTAGCAGAGCAAAATGATAGAAAGAAGAAACGTGTGCCGATGATGGGAACGGCACTCGGACAGATAGGAAGCTTTTGTAAATATGGTGTTGAAGATATTAATGAACGACCAGGGAGGAGAATAAATGTGCAGTTGTGCATAAACAAGTCGTAAATTCAAAGTCAGCTGCTGAACTAATTTAAAATTCCATTTTCGGCAGCGTATCGTTAAAACAAATGAAGGGAACGGATTTTCCCCACTAACAATAAATAACATCCTAACTATTTAACGGCATGGGTTGCGCTACACTTGAGTAAGTGCAATTTCAATTTGAACTCTTTGGTTTTTCATATGCACCAGCCACCATTTTGATTTATTTTCTTTCTGTCCTATTTCAGTCTAGATAAGGCAAAAAAAGGAAGGGTTCAGTTAAAAAAAACAAAACGAAAAACCAGAAAGAATAAACAAAAAATAAGCTAAAACACAATGAGAACAAGGCAAAGGCAACTACTACTAGCAGAAAAAGCACAACGTTTTATTTGTATAGTACACTTCTGCTCTCTGGCACAATTTAGTACAACGAACAGCGTACAGCGATGAATAAAATCCGTGTAACCTTTGTATTTCGTTTCGTTGTTGTCGTCGTCGATGTTGTTGTTGTGACTGTTGTGTTTTTTGTCGTTATTTTTTTCTGTTTTGTTTTTTCTTTTTTGTTTTTGCTATCTTTGTGTGTATGTATCCCAATTGTCTCGTGTCGTGCCTGTGAGCTACTATTTTACGACACGCTACACTGCAGTTACATTTTGATACATGCATGTATTTACGTTCGTTCGTACTCCGAGTCGAGTTAGTGGAGAGATTGTAACCTTATGAATACAGACACGTAACAGGCTTGTGCGATTAGCTCAGTGGCAAAGTTACGTTGTCTGAAGTACAGTCAGGGTCCTAACCCACCGAACCGATCTGAAGAGTTTGTTCCGGTGACAACAACAGCTACAGCGACAACGACAACGACAACACGACACGTAATCAGAATTATTCCGTTTAAGTTTTCGCATTTCTCTGTTCAAATGGGAATTTCCTCTTGGGAATCTGTCAACGGTTTAATTTGTTGAAATCCAGCACGAACGTGCGAACCGAAAGAGTAGTCAGCCAAGAACAACAAACAAGTACAACAGACAATTAGCGCTGAATTTTGAAGGAGGGGCTTTGGCGGCTGCGCAAACTGAATAGTGCGACGTTTCTAAGGGATAATAAGCGAAAAGTTTTCTTGGAAAATATCGGATTAATAAGGCCCAGGAGAGAAATATACATATGTATGAATGCTGGTTCCGAGAGAGAGTTGAGGTGGGAACCTTTTACAAATCAGCAAGTAGACTATAGTGAACTATAAATTCGTAATTTTTTACCATCTGGTAGTTTGTACAAACAAAAAGAAGTAATTAAAAAAGAGTTCACGGCGGGGCGTATGAAGAATTTTTAACTTTTTTAAATTTAATTTAATTTTGTTTGGATACCAACGCAGATTAATTTTGTAAAAAAACTTCAATAATTGTATATTGTATATTTTTGTATAATTGTATATTTTTTAAATCACCTATAAATGAGTCGAAATTGAGTTCTGAGCCATGTTCGAGGTACTTTTTATATAAGTACATTTTCAGATTACCAAATCTGCAGTATTTGTTAAATCCTTGCAAGGGCAATTTTTTAAAATCCAATTTGGCAGTAATTAAATGACAAACAGTTTCTGATTTAAGTCGATTACATCCGCCGCTGAATTGTGTATTACAAGTAAATGCGAAAAAATCATCTCTCGCAATTTACATAATTCAGGCGTTTGCTTTTATTTTTATTTTTACTTTTGTTTTGTATGCATTAATTTCGTGAAATGTAAAAATAAAAAAATGTCTCTTATTACTTCATTTTACGAAAAATATTAAACAGGGGGAATCATCTCTTGACAGTGAATGAATGAATGAGTATTCCTGTAATCTGAGAGATTATTGATTCAGTTCCGTTCATTTTTACAGCCACAAACAAGTGGGGTGTAGAAATATATACTCACCCACCGTATTGGAATAATCGATTTCGAATCATTCAGTTTTCTCCAAACTTCGGCTGAGTGCCATTATGGCCCATTATTTTAAGCTTCACATGTGTCAGTTTCTAATTTTGACAAAGATTTCTCTGCGCCATTGTCACCAATATAATTATTTGTGAGTGAGTCTTTAAAAACAAGTTCAAACAAGGCAACCTTTAATGGTAGAAATTTCAATTTAGAATAGGTCGGATTATTTCAACGAAATTGGCTGATAATCCGTAATTGATTTGGAAAAAGGTTCGTTCGTTCGCTCGTTCGCACAAGCAATTTGCGAAAGTTTCACAAGTGATAAAAATAACGGTTTCAGTCAATTCACCTCAATGCCGAACTATAAGGCGGCTAAGCGATTGAACAATTCACCTGCCAGTCAGTTGTCCGCCACCAGCCACCCGCGACCCCTAGTCCTGCCCCGCCTATTCACTGTTTTCCATTAGAGGGAAACATGATGGAATTGTCAACGAATTTGAGTTGGGTGCCGTTTCAAATGATGCTTGACTGTATTAGAGCGAGTGCGTTTGTGTGTGTGTGTGTGTATACACCCTGTTAGCCATGCCTTCGCGCCTGAATCGAGCCTGACTTGTACTGGGCCTTGACGACGCTTTGATGAAAGGTCTGAGATGACATTTGCATACGATTTCCCACTTTGTCGTTGATGAAATGGGAGTGACAACGTCGCTGAGATTGTCATCAACGACAAAGAGCAATATTGCCTTTTTCGTCTACTGTGGTCTTGCAATCAAAGCCTCGTCAATGCCTAGTACATTGATGATGACTCGAAGCCATGTCCAAGGGGGTGAATTTTTTTGTGTGTGTGTGGAGCGTTTGAATAATCAAGTGTTTCGTTTGAATTGTTTATGAAGATTGTAAATAAAAACGTGGCAAACACCAACCGCTAACTGATAAAGGTAGAAAACAATAAGTATTTTTATCCTTTGAATATGGTTTCTTTGCAGAGAAATACCAGTGCGACGCTTTGCATCTCGGTTTACGAGACGTTATTGTTTTATACCATTAAATATAATACAACAAAAACAAAACACATTCAAGGACTTTGCAGTGGATATACTCACAGTGGAGCAATATTGTGTTTCGTTTCATAAACCAACAACAACAACAAAAACAACGACAGAAATAAAAAAAACCCCATGCATATATAGCAAATAAAAAGGTTCAGTTTGGAAAGCAACTTTCGCCCGACCCCGACCCAAATGTCGACTTCGACGACTTCGCTTCGAAAATGTTGACTACACTTTGCTATTCTGTTAATATGGTATAAATAGACGAGAAGCAAGCGTATCAATTCCTTCCACTCAACGAAGCCGGTAACTGTGAGGGAGGACTGCAAGGACGCCCCACCGCTGTCTCCGTCCGTCGCAACAACGTCGTACAGCAACGGCAACAATAGAGCAGCAGTAGCATCATCATCATCAGCAGCAGCAGTATTGGCACATTCACAAGCAAGAAACAGCAGCCGACGTCGCCGCCAAACAACATGGAAGATGTTGCTGTGCCACCGCCAAAGAAAAGCACCACACTGTCCGTCGACCGTGCGGCGTTTTTGTTGTTGCGCGTCAAAAAAGCATTCAAGAAGAAACGCCAACACCGCAAGGAGAAACAGTAAGTTGAGACATGACATTTTCGTGTAATCCTCGCACTCCTCCCTTCTTTCGTTGTTTCCACGCCGTTATACTTTTCCCTTGCTCCATGGCATTTTCTCTTCAAGTTTGAAGCTTCCTTAAGATTCTCCTAATATCAATAAGACAACAAACGCTGTATGAAAATAAAAATCAGTAAATTGGTGGCTGTGTGAGTGCGCTGCTTGTTTTGGTTTGTTTTCTTAAATTTATTTTACTCAGAAAATAGAGTGAAATGTTAAACACAGGATTTCCAGCTGGTGAAAATCCACTGCTGTAAACTCTTGTTTCAAAATAATTAACAATTCCGCATGTGCATCAATCATCATCAATTTCGAAGACCTTTTGTGTCTGCCAGCAGTGCAGTGCATTGAGGAAGAAATAACAACTAAAAACGTTATGTTAGTCATAAAGACTTTATGTTCTCCGTATTTTATATAACTTTAAGTATAAATTCCAAAATAATTGTAGACCGCATGGAAACTTGAACAATATAAACAGTTATATTCTTGGCAAATGTTAAATGTTCGAGCGTCAAGTGGGTAGATAGAAATATTTGATGACTTTGAGTGTCCTTGACAGTTGGAGTACGTATGAAACACACACATATTTTAAATTTATGAAATTTGCTATTTCTTCTTTGAACGAAAGAGATACACAAATTACTTTCACACTGTCATTTTCTAAAATTAATGAAACACATTTTTTTAAAAGGCTCTGCTTGTCCACATGCAGACGAGGCAATTGTAATTGTGGCCAGTGGAGCGGGGTACTGAGTTGCCCGTACTGGCAATTCAATTTGTGTTCTTCGTTCTAGTTTTCAACTTGAAGTTGGTTGAGGATTTTTTAGGTCTGAAAATGAAAGGCAAATCCAGGAATTATCGAAACATTGCCAATAGCAATATTCTGTGTGGAAGTAAACGGCAAATCCAAAAGAGAATTGAAAAAATGTACGCAACTACAATTTTCTCCTCTGAAAAGAACAATTTTTCCCCTTATCGATTTATGAAATAATGTCATAGTTTAATCTTTACCCTTCACTTCTCCCTTTCTGTCTAAACTGCTTATAATGGATTTGTTCACGTACTAGTATGCATCAGTCAGATTTACAGGATTTAATCATATTTGATCCGACGAAACCTGTTCTTTCGCGTTCTCGGAAAACCTGTCAAAAAGTGCCGAGATGCGAGTGAAATTCAGCTCAATTTGTCCCAAGTTACAGGTATTAGTGAGACAAATTTCTGCTGCCAAAATCATGAAAAGTATCAAGCTATTCGCTGTTCTGTCTGTGCGAAAAAAAGTTCATCTAATTGAATTCGATTCTAATATGGATAAAAGTTGAAGGATATAGTACAAAATTTTCCATTTTAAAATTTAATATTAATAAAATAAAACGGTTAAAAAATGTTTTTCTGTGTTCGCGTACTTTTTACACATTTCCTCCTTACCTCGTTAAATGAGAGAAATTTTATGCAACAGTTTTACTGGATTTGTAAGGATTCTGATTTCTAAATGTATAGTTTCTGTGTGCCATGATTGGAACTGGGCGAATTTTACATTTACCAGGAAAAATAATTGCATTCTCTGTGAATGTGACTAGTTACTGTTAACAGCAATTCGTTTGTGTGGTTTAAAATAGTACCATTTCTCGAGACGGGTTTAACTGCTTACAAAATTTTACAGAATCAATGTCTCCTGTCAATTATCCTGTATACAATTTACTTTGTGGTTAGCGATAAAAGATTAAGGCATTTTCGGCATATACAAACGTCTACAATAACAAATAGCACAATTCTTCATATGAATTCAGCACACAATTTAAATGGGAATATATGCATTTCTTACCGAAAAGACATATACGCACAACATGGCGTATGAGTTATATTTTATTCAGGACAATTTTCTCAATATTCGATTAGAACTTTAATCGTCACTTCAACTACAGGTTTGCCTATAAAAGAATCTTTTGAAGTGCAGGATATTTACGCCGGTTAGAGGCGACTAAGAGGTCCACCTATAAATAGGTGAAAATTAATATCAGAATTTACCCAAAAATACCTTTTTAAAATTTTTTTTTAATCTAAAGTTTTGTTAGTTTTGATGTGCATTTGTAAAGAGCTATTGGAGTGTGTGAAAATTCACTAATTCAAGCATATAATATGAGACATGAACCGCAAGGAAATTTTCTTTGTGTCCAGACTGTTTATTTTCTCATCAACTCGTAAGTTTAGAACTGAATTTATAAATTTTAACCACAACTTTCTTTGAGCCAAATCTTTTTGGTAAATAGAACAAAAGCGGATTAGTTAAAAGTGCTTAAACCGCCAAATTGCAAATGCTCAAAAAGCTTTGCTATTTTACTTGAAAAGAGCTTACTTAACTGACAGAACACTCAGCATAGTATACTTGCTGCAGATATTTGCTGATTGCAGGAAAAGTATTTGATAAATTTTCTATTTGTGCTGGAATATTTCTGTAAATTCGAATCTTTTCCCAATGTCAATCCAAATCAAATGAAAATTGCGAATATAAACAGACACAGAAAGCCAACCAAAAGCGAAAAAGTTTACACACATGTCAAAGTGTCAAGTTTGAAAATACGCACGGAAATTCGTTTTGCATTGTATATGACACAAGCATACATACACATACATATATATGTAAAACACATTTATAAACACAAACACACATGCATACATATAAAGATTTTCAGAGCATCCGTTTATGAGAAATGTCGCCAGCAAACGTAAAATTTCACACTTAACGCAATTTAAATGCAAAAATTTTAAAATTTGTTATGATGTGATAGTCGTTTTTGTTGCTTTGAATGTCGTTATATGTGTTGTCGTTGTTGTTGTTGATGATGATGATGATGATGACAATGTGAATTTACCAACGCGTACTTGCTCAGTCACTGACACACGACGCAGTGATGGCATCACCGGAAATGCACATGTACACATCCACACATCCATGCATAAACACTTTATGCGGTTGTGTGCTGGTTGACATTTTGTCAAATGAACTTTTCCAGTAATTCTATTTACTTTATTTACTTTCGTTAAATGTGCTTTCAATTATATTTGTTATGTATTTCTCTCCATCATTCTCGTTCTCTCTTTCTTTCTGGCAACAATTTGTATTTTCAGAACTCAACTGGCTGGCTCCGTGTTGGACTGCAGTCGCTCGAGCCGTAAAATACCACCTCCGCTTTTACGTTCGCGCACATTACCAGCAATAATTGTTCCAGGTATACCGATTGTTTCGCTGCACACGGACAAAAACGCCTTTCAGTTGGGTGAGTCATTTAAAATGCACTTTTTCTGCAATCAAGTATATTTTTATTCTGAAATTGGTTTTTGGGAATTCGCCAAAAGGTCATGAAATTTAAGCAAGTCCGAAAGACTCAACACTATATTATGTACTTGAGATGCACTCTATTCAATTGAGTGGCCATATTGGTTAACTTAAGTACCTTTAAAAGTATTAGAGAATAGTAAAAAATTTCATGTTTTTCCTCTCAGTATGCGTTAGGGTAAAATGTGAAGCTAATCTCTAAATAATTTCCACAAAGACACTAAAATAGGCAAAAGGTTGAAAATGTGACGAAATTAACTGAGCAACGAACATGCCAACCACTTCATATGTATATCTCCATTCGAGCGACTATACTCACCACGTGAGGCCACTCTAAAAATTCACAAAAATTCCCATAACAAACCGAACAGCGCCACAAATTACTGTTCCTGTCAGACAACCTGTCTTGGGAGTTGGTTTAAATTATTAAAAAGAAAAACTTTTCACAAGTTTTCGTTGATTCAATTTTAGTCACTGCAAAATGCACAAATTGCATTTTCATGCAACAACACCAGCGCCTACATTTTTCACCATTCCTCCGACCGGCACCCGTAATCCAATTAAGATCCTTCACAACTTTTCACATTCCAACTTTCTCACATCCTCCCCCTCGCAGAAGAACGCTCCGGCACGAAGTCCAATCGTTGGTCGCTGCTGACGCGGAACGGGAATGCGCCAACTACGCCCGGTGTCAGCAGCAGCAGTAGCAGCAACAACAATAACAACACGGCAACTATTAAATCCCTCAATCTTCCAAAGGATGATACAACGCTTGTGTATCGGCGCAAATCCTCCGGTAGCACGCCATACTCGGTAGGCGTGAACAATGCCCAGGCCCAACATGCGCCAATGCTGCAGCAGACACACGTACTCGATGCTTCACTGATGCAATCGTTCGACGACTTCGAATGCCATGCTGATGGATCGCTTTTGCTGAGGTGAGAAATACGAATACTGCAGGATCATATTATCCATCATACATTCACACAAACACACACACGCGTGCACCAGTTATTTACGCTACATTCTTTCACATTTCGCAGGATACCCGCACCACATGTTGTAGCGGCACGCGCTTATCGCTTGGCAGCGAAGAAACGTGCGTGCGAAGCCCGTCCATCCGAGACACGAGAGCAATCAACATACAGCGCTCACGATGGCAGTCCAATTATGGGCAGTACCAGTGGCAGTGGCGGAGCCGGTAGTAGTGCAGGTGGCAGCAATAGTGGCTCGGGCTCAGCGAATACGGCCTTGACGCGTTTAGCGAAATTACTGCATCAATCAAGCACCACAACGACATCAAAGCCACCGACAGCAGCACATGGCGACAGTGTTTTTGTCACGGGTTTGTCTACAACCGGCTGCTGCATGGAAGATGCGCCGCGCCGCCTGTCGTGGGAAAGGTGAGTAATTTCATAATTTATACAAGATGTTGCAATTTGTTAATTTCATTTGTTAACTTCAAAGATGACACAAATGTGTGTGTGTGTGTGTTGCCACTCGAAGCACGAAAGCACTAGAATGTGAAGCTTGCAAAATCTTCTGTGTGTTTAAATTATGAAACAACAGGGCTGGCCAGAGAATTTGCGGGGGTTAGCTTTTTTGCTAGGCCAACATTTTATTTTCTTAATCGTTATTAGTAAGAAGTACTTCAGTCATAATTCCCAGTATAAGGGAATTTTTTACTGCACAATTCCACCAGTTTTCGGCACAAAGCTGCTTATACTGTGCAATATTTTATGCATTGTGTTTTATGCATTTAAAAATATATGTTGGTTCCAGTTCTCAAGTAACCGCTCAAGTACAAATATGATTTTTACCTGGCGACAGTAATTTTTGACAGATCAGAAATCCAAATGTCAAACCGAAAATTTGTCAATTTCAAACATTTCCGATTAATATTGGAGTAATTCGATTTTAAATATGGAGCCCTTAAGGCCCAGTACTTTGCATAAACGGCCTATGTAAAGCAGAATTATATCGTTATGAGTGGGAAGAGTAATGAACATTCAGGCAAATCTGTAAATTCATACGAGATTACAGCAGTTATCAAATTATCATAGATTAAAGGAATGTGTATGGTGTTTTGTTATTTCACTTTCGTTATTACATGGACAGGACCTTCAAGGGCTGAGCGTTAAACTTAATGAGCGGAACGTGAGATAATTTTTTGAACCCAATAAATTACGCAGACACACAACGTAATTTACGACTCGATTAGAATGTGACAAATATTTATCCACAGTAATTACATTTGTGTATTGTGGCGACTGCTGCAATTTGCCTCACATCCTTTAGCATGTTCGAAAGACTTCACTCATGATGCTATGACATGTATCCCATGCACTTTATACACGACTATAGTCGCCCTTGCTGTGCATGCATTGCATTTTCTTCTTTTGCTAAACTTTGGTATTTTCGAGTGAACACAAAAATAGAACTTATTGCCTTGCTACGAAATTAATTTTAGAAATTTCCCAGTCGAAATAATGTGTACAAGTAGAGCTCTGTACCAGCACGGCCATGTCCGGAGACCGTAGAACACCCAAGAATGGTGAAAAATAATTTCAGCAGCATTACTTAATTGTCATGCATTATGCATGAGAACGAAAGTATTTTCGTACCATCCACCCAAAAGAGTGAGGTTATTGAAGGAGGTGTTGAAACCGCCACACGGAGGTGGTGGTGTTAGCAAATTTTTTTCGGAAATAGCAAAATGCAAAGTTATAAAAAGGCAAATAAACAAAGTAACAAACAAACACACAACAAGCGAACCATAAATGAGAATTCACACACATATGCGCCACAATGCCAAGTGCAGGAAGTGTAGCAGAAGGAATCTGCAGCGGATGAGGAAACTTCTACAAATAAAAGCAAATACACACAATTTGCTATGAAATTAATAAATGTACAAACTCAGCTGACAGAATGACAGACAAGTGACATTTGACGACACCCAATAGCAAATACAAACCGAAAACAGCAAGGCGACAGCGAACGTGGATCCACGGACAGAGTCAAATGGAAGGACGTGAGTGAACTGGCATGGAACAAGGTTCGTGCATTTCATTCAAAGTCTTACGTATTTGAGATGTCCTGCACTGTAAAAAAAATGGACAGAAATTAGCAAAGTAAATTTGCGTAATACACTTGGAAACCATATCTCTGTGTACGTAAACTGAATGAGCACTCCTCTGTCTGTGAGTTGATTGTCAATGGTGGAGGGCGAGCTCATCTTGTGGCGAATGACTTTAAGTACTTTCGCACATAAGTTAGTAACAATTATTACAAGAGACATGAACAAGTTGAAGACTGGAAGGGTTGAGTTGGCGATAACGACAATAACAACATCAGCCAGCAACCACAACAATAGACACAAGTGAAACAACACATTGCCAACAACCCATTTGCGTACACTTACCAGCGCCAATGCGAACTGCGACTGGGTAAATGTTGAGTGGGTGGTGCTTGGGGCGGTGTATGTGGGCGCTGCATAACTTTGTCCCGGTCCGTTCGTTGGTCCTTTTTATAATGTCAATTGTGTTTACTATTAAAATAGCGTGAGTTGTAGTGACAGGAGTGGGAAAGTGCTACATGAAGTTTGATTTAATTTGTCCTGATGAAATATATTCTGCCATTGGCATTTTGGTGAGAATATGTTTTTTTGTTTATTTAAAGTGCCGACATTGAAAGTGTTTGGTTGAATTTCTTCCCATATTTCGGATGAATTTTGTCTTTAGGACCCTGTAGTGAAATTGTGTCAAAATTAACCACAGATTCGTCATCCACCATCATTTTTTTTTTGCGGTAGAGCATTGTTATTGTATCGCTCAAGCTAACTAAGCATTTATAGTGGTAATACCATTCAAAGGGCATCCTATCTCTTAAAAAATTCAAAAAAAAAATTTTTTTTTTTATATATTTTCAACTTTTTTAATACGTTATTTAAGTTTTATATTGTGTCCACTCCACAGACGCAAAGATAGCAGTGCATTGCAACGTTCCGCCAGTATTGACTCTTTTGCCGAGATTGTGTGGAGCGATTCGCCGCGTCCATCACTGGACATACCACGACCCGTTGTGCCCTTCACGAAGCGTCCATCGGCCAGTAGTTTGTTCTCGAACTGCAGCACATCATCGCAGAATACACAGCTGAATATCAATTATGGTGACATGGTCAGCAGCAGCAGCAGTGCCGGCAACAGTCGACGCGAAAGCCTGTTGAGCCCGTCGTCAACGCGCCGCAACAAACTGACCAGAATCGTAAACGGTGAGTTGAGCATTGTCGTTTAATTGGGGTTAGTACAAACAAAGTACATCAAGAAAAAAACAACAGCAGCAACAACAACAGAAAAAAGAAAGTTACACAAAGAAAGTTCTCAAGAGTGACTTGATGGCGGCTTAAGTACACCGGCTAAAGGTGGAAGTCAATTTAAATTCAACTTTTCCTATATATGCTCGAGTGCGTATTGACAAAACTTTATGGTAATGGTAAGAGGCAAAATGCAAAATAAATAAGTTTATTTACGCTTGTAAAGTGCGGTTGAAACTTTTCGCCCGACTCGAAAGCCCACAAAAAGTAGCAGCTAATAGTAAATTTTAAATTCAAAAGTTATACCACCGCGGCAGCGGTTGAGCAACTTGCAATTATTTTGCGCATGGAAAACTTTATCTCTGACGTTGCCTGCCGTCGTCGTCGCATAGTTGTGGTCTCAGCTAATATTGGCTCGCACATCGTACATAGTTAAATGGGAAAATATTAAATTTCAAAAAATTAATCGCTTAGCTTCATTGTAAGTAATTGCCAGATATGGTTTTTGCGCGGCAACTTATTTTTGCAAATCTCAATTGAATATGATTTCCTTTCGCTCCACTCGTTGGAGAGCATCCGAGTTGAGCGATCTTCAGCGTTCACTCACATACTTAGTCTCTGTTATATACTTAGCAAAGGCAGTATATGATGGGGATGCCAATAGGGGGTAACCGTCTTAAGACGAATGAAAAAAAAAATTTAGAGGAAAAGAAAGAAATAATCGGTACCTTCAGTCAGATGAGGTTAGCTTGGGTTGGGTTACTTGGGTTAGGTTATGTTAGATTAGGCTAGGTTCGGCTATCCTAAAAGCCGGCTAAAAGTCTTACATAGTTCACAATACCACAACTGCGATTATTTTATTTGTAACTGGCTGGCCTACTTCATAGTCTGAGTTCAGTTAGAAGGTATTTTGTATCGAAAACTTTATTCACATTTTGATATCAGTTAGTTGCAGTTAAGCTCCTTTAAGCTTAATATTAAAAATAACAAAAAAAATGCCCACAAAATACAACTCTGGGTCAAGTTGAAGCGATGATAAATGCTAGAAGACGGTTATGCCGCTGCAGCCACGATCAGCGACGATGAACGTGTAACGGCTACGCTCCAGCACTACCACCACCACTACTCGCTCGGAGCGGCGTAACCAGTCAACTTCGATTTCAGTTGTCACCATTCCGTGCTGCTAGTAGTTTCGTGCGCGCCTGCAACTGTATAGATAATTCCGAGAATTACGGGCTCAAGTAGTACAATTTAAGGCTGAAAAGAGGAATCCCAAGGAAGCGGATTAAAACTGAACGTTTGTGATCAATGGAAATATTTCAGAACAATTGAAATATTACATGAAAAAAAGTGAAGAACGTGAAGAAATTTCGAAGACAAGCGACGGCCTATGTGTTTTTTTTTTCTGTGACTGCTTGAAGTTGGTTAGTGCCTAAGTGTGTAGTAGTGCAACTACCTGTTTGTGAACGGGTATGTGTTAGTAGTTTTACCTGTTCGCGTTCATAGTCTCCGCCGATCTTTCTCTCGGACCGTGAAAGAGAGAGTATCTGTGTGCCCATTTTGTGAGCACGCATTTTTGCTCACTTTGCAACAAACAAAAACAAAATAAATAAACAAAATCTTTCTATAAAATAACAAATTCAGTGTGAGTAGCCACTAAAACGCATTGGAATTGGTTTTCGGAAACCCTAACCCGACCCTAATACAGCCTAAACGATTGGCGATCAAGTAACTTAAACAACAACAAACAAGCAAGCACCAACAACAATCGAAATCGTATAAGACACATTTTATCTATTGGATAGCGTATTCGTTTCGGACGTTTGAACGGATGTCTCGTGTCTTTGTGTTTGACCTCTATTCCCCGCAGTCTGCAGTATCAAAAGCTTCACTTCATTTCACTACGCTTCGCTTGACTTCGCTTCGCTTCGCTAATGGCATTATGGGAAATTTAAATGAAATTTGATTTAAATATGCGAGTGAATTAAATTTGCAACGCAAGACTTAAGTAATTGTATGTTGCTCTTGTGTCTTGGATCTGTCAGATACAATCTGCCACAACTACGACGTCTGTGTTTTTTCTGTGCAATTGCAGCGAAAGTGCAACTTTTGCTTTTCTTTTATTACATTTTCTTCGCGCATTTTTCCTCGACTTGGACTAATTTACTTGCTCACATGTTGTCTGCGGTTGCCGTTACCGCCATTGTCTACTGCTGTCGCCTGCATTAAACATTGCACTGGAATCGTCACCGACTTAGTTGTTGTTTCCAACGACGTCAACATCATCATCACACTCATCGTCAACATAATTAAGTACTACAACGTCTGTTGCTGTATTGGTTAGTTAGTTGGTGCATGCATAAACCAGCGTGGCGGTGCTTGTTTGCCTGCAATCGGTTTTATTCCAAGTACTTTGGCAATTTCCAGAGAAAAACTCGTAAAAATGAACAGGTAAGCTAGCTTTACGTTTACGTTTTTTTGTTTGTTTGTTTTTTTATTTGTGTTTTTTAATTTTTTTCTCCACTTCTTAACTTTTTACGCTAGTCTCTGCAAAATATATTGCAAGATTTTCGTTCGTACGCATTTATTGAGTTCGACAAACTGGTTTCATACCTTTTTGTTTAATGTTTGCGGTAACTCATTTTTCTTTAGAGCAGCGGGGGGAGGGTAGGAGGAACGAGGTTTTTGTATGTCTTAAATTGGGCGTATGCAATTTGTGTTGGGTTCAAATGCTTTCGTGTGTGTCGTGAGGGAATTTCCTTTTTTTTTTGCTTATCTTTTTAACAATATCTAAGATATCGTTAGGAAAAATGATTTATCGTCTTGGGGTCTTACTATCAAGTAAGACCCTTGCGATAGCGCCATCAACTATTGAACTATTCGGAATCTTGCACTAAAACGACTAATTGTCCACGTATTTTAAGTGAAATGCCAAACGAAGAAAACTTCGATGTGGAAATCGTACGATTGCTTGGAGAAGTCCGGGTAGCTTATCCAAAACAAATCGAGGCCCAATCCCAATTGGTTTTATGTCACCTTTCAAAAAGGTCACATCCCCAAGTGGCAGAGTAAGACGCTGTTATGATTCTTGGGCTTATCACGAGTCTATGGTTCGTTTTGCTCTGCTAAAAGCCTAACTCCAATTCACCATTTATATTAATTTTTTTTTTACAGTCGAATATTATTTTAGGTGCATCTTAGATTCATGAGAAAAACTCTATATACATTAAAATACCAGACCTTCTTGCTTCCCAATGTATTCTAATCACGAAAACTTTGCAATCGATTGAGCTTCATTGAATATGATTGATTCCTGCTAAACTTTGCCCTTCGGAGAGTGATCAACCAGATAATTGCGAACCCAAAAAGGAAACCTTTCTTTTGAATAAATTATTTTATTAAAAAGAAGTTTGCCATTTTACTTAAAAACGTTCATTCAACAACCACTTCGGGATGACAAACAAATCCAAGCGTCTAAATTGTCAACTTACAAGCAATTTCCACAAAATAATACAAATCCTTTTTCTCCATCAAATACCGCTCATTTGCATAATTCAACTCCTTCTACTTCTGCAATTTTTTCGTCCGTTGTTGCTGTCGTTCTTTAAACCCGAATGAATACAAATCTGCCGGAATCACTCTGTGAGGTCTGCTGTCCGAGTTGCCTACGGGATGGATGACCATACCAGCGAATGGTTCAATCGCAGTTGTGTACATTTGTGAGCATTGTCCACCACAAACAAAATTCTAAACAAAAAACACAACAAAAAGAAACGAAACGAAACATAAGAATTTGCATATCTGATTAATATGAATACATTAGTGTTGTGACTTTGCGCAATAATCCAATAGAATTATTGATGGAGCATGATTCTATAGCAAAAGGAAAACCGTCCTAAAAGTAACTCACAGCCAGTGCCACCTACTGGGCAGGAGACAATAAAACAACAACGAACGACCGGGCGGCTTGACTACTGGCGGCTACAAACGAAATACTAAATACAAGAGGAAATTTGCATAGACTCACAGTGAGGGGCGCTACTACTGGGCTGGGCGAATTTTTATATGAAGGAGGATGAGTCTTGTGGTGCTCACAATAAGTGTGCTTACTTGAGTTCAATTGGTGTTTCCGTTGGGTTTCTCAAGAAAAGAAATAAAATAAACATTGCCACTGTAATAAGATTGGCGAAATGTGCCTTAATGCCGAAACGGAGACGACGACCAAGCGTCGGCGTTTATGTATTTCTTGTGTGCACTTGATGGAGAAATAAGGAAATGACAATTAACTTAAATAATATGAAATCTGAATAAAGCGTTTAAGTGCGTGCGGACAGGGCTTAAATTTCATATTTATCAAAGTACATCCATAAATTTGATAAACGAGTATGTCATAATCATAATATTCACGATTCAGATTATGATCATTATTAGTTATTGGGTGTATAATTTTGCTAAAAGGGCAAATTAATTTTGAGGGAAATTTACAAATTTCATGTTTAAGTGGTAGGGTTGGCTGTGTTTACATGTTGTGTTGGGTGTTAGACTAGGTCAGATTGGTGTGAAGGGGCACTCTTTTCCGTTTGCTTTGAACTCACTCCATTTTCCTAAGATAACTAGACCACTTGTGTTATTTATTAGACCATTTGCTAGATCTTATCGATTGTTGAAGGAGGCGTAGAAGTCTCCTGTTAGCACTTCATCGGCAGTAGAACTTTCCCTGTCAATGTGAGACAAATTGGATAGAACTTTTCAGACTTCGTGTAAGAAAACACTTTACTTAACTTTTCTGTTGACTTTCTTAATAGGATTAATGCTCCTCCAAAGCCATCAGTTTTCATCTGAAATAGCAAAAATAATGCTCAGAGTTTCAAAAATATACAAAGTCCCTTGTTTAGTGCCGCATTCCATTGAAAGGTATTCCCAATTGACCATATCGAGTGCAACAAACACTTTTCCTCGAATGAGAACGTTTTTGAGACTACTCGATTTCCCATTAATTCCAATTAGAATCGAGTACAGACAGGCTCGTTAGCAAGCGCTCAAACCTTAATCCTTAATCCTCAATGGGTACTAGTTTTTCCCATTAAACTTGTCAATGTTCTCTTTTTTGTTTTGTTTGCATCACCTAAATCCTATTACACCAACAACTACGAACGAAAATTTGTATCAAGGTTTACGACTTCCTGCACACCGTGTTAATTGCTTTACGACTAACTAACTGTGCGCGTCTCATTATTTCGGTGGAATGTCGACATGAAAGGCGATACTCGAAAATGTTATTAAATTTTCTACCAATTGAAGAGGCATGGCAACGGCATGTGTTGACGCCTCAACGTAAGGCCAAGGATCGGTGCGAATGCATAAATAGTCTGAACGGAGCAACACTTATACCGACTGTGTGAGCACGGATTTGGGCGCAGGGGAAATGCAGTGAGAGGAATACAGTTTATGTATTCGACTACGCGCTGACGATGGACGACCTCAGGGGTAGTTATGGTGATTTCACTAATAAACAAATGTCGCCCTGTGCCGTGTATATAAGGGAAATCCATGCAGCATTGTTCTGTCATTGACTTAGGGTTGAAAACGAAACCGAGAATCACGTCAGGCCAGCAGTTTTAGTTTGTAATTGTGAAACGTTCGGCGCGTTTGTGTTGATTTCGTTGACGGATGATGGAAAAATGCATTTAAAAAAATTCGACTGAAAAAAGTTGTGAAATAATTTTAAAGGATTGTAAACCGAAACGGGTTGTTGTAACGAAATCAAGGAGACTTTCTCCTTTTTAGGAAGTAAAAAAAACACAAAAAGAAACTCGATTAAAGTGCTTAAGAGACAATGGAACGCCGCAAAGCGAATAATTCATATGCGAAGCTTATCAATAAGGAGCAACATGGTGGCATCCAGAAGGCCAGTTCATTGCGTCGTTCGCGTTCGATGCGTGCATCATTTCGCCTGCTCAAAGGCAAACTCAACAATCCCGTTATACAATCGCCATTCAAGTTGCCCGCTCATCTAAGTTTGCGTAGTAAAAATTTTGATAAAATGTACGATGAACTCGATTCGGTGGCGATGATAAGAAAGACGCCCCACAAAGCCAGTGAACGAATTGAGAAAATCTTTGAAAACGAAAATTTCGCCTCCATCGAAATGAACCAGCAAATTGAGCAGCTAATGTCCGCTCTGCCCGTCGGAGCAGCAGTGCCGCGCAAAGCATGTAAACTACTGCAAATACCTGAGATATATTGCTTTAAATACCTGAGTGAACAACAACAAAAGACATCAAAGGAACAAGTGCCATTGCCAGATGAAAAGCATCACGGCCAAACTCGATTAACAATGGATGGGCACGAAGCGGCGGAATCGTTAAATCCACGCAAGTGCTACAATCGCAATAACGAAATTTATGAGGATATAACGAAAACAGCTTGTAGCGGCATTTATGGAACGACACGAATGCGAATGCGAACTGCCACAATAAGGAAACCAATGCCGTACATGAATAGTCGTAGGTGTCAACAAGGAAATTGGGTTTTGTAATTAATCTTTGGGGGAGGGCGGGGGGACGGAAATGAATTACAGTGTCAGTAACAGAAGATATATACGTGTTCAGTCAAAATTTTCATACGGATAGCGGCGATCTATTATGGATTCATTAGGAAAGTTGAAAATAGTTCCTTTCTCAGTGATGATGGATGGAGTTTTTCGTCTTCTGAAAATCAAAAATTGCATTTCAGTGATTTTCTTTTCAACTTCTTGTAATTGCATTGTTTGAGCTTGCTGGAAAAATAGTTAAGCTAGCAAATTTCCAATGAAATGCTTTGGGCTGTGGCCCTTCAAAGGATTGAAGCAAAATTCGACAATTTGTCAATGCAGTTGAGTATCAGAAAAAATGACTGGAATCAATAACAACCATATCAGTGAATTTCGCTTATTTTTAGTTTCCTTGAATAAAAGAAAAAGGCAGTAAGGCCGTTTGAATTAATGTTTATAGGTTAGATCACAACTCAGTCTCAGCTGTTTTTAGAAAAATTTCTTCTGGGATTTTATGAGTCAGCGGTTTTTTGTTTTTCATGTGCAAAATGATGTGAAAATTTGTTCAACTATCTGACTAACGACCATCAAAATAGCGAGCTGACAGGTCTGACCGTTTTCCCAGCCAACGAAGCATCAAACTAACTACCCCTGTGTGAACTTTACTAATATATACTAAGGGTGTATAGTATACACTGAATACTAAAATAAGCGTAAAATAGTGTCAAAAAAAAATTTCAGGCTCTTTGATTCATAGCGCTTGAAACTTCAAAGCATTCAGAATATATGAGCTCAAATCGGTTCTTTCCACTTTAAGTCGCTTTGATGCACATATTGTCTTTGGCATCGGTGTATGTTACATCACAAGTTACTTAATCAAAATGTTCCTTCTTCTCTGAATTATATTCAATAAAGTTACTGAAAATATTTTAAATTTTGCTTTCGTTCTGAGTCAAAGTAGGTGAAAGCGTCGCATAAACGCGGTAACAAAATCAACATCTTAAATCGTTAATTCGTTTTTTTTTTTCAAACGTATTTCAAAAAGAAATTGTGCAAAACAAAACTAAATGGTTCTTTAAAAAAACTGTTTTTTTCATAAACCGATGTTTTTTTTTAAATCGAAAGATTGATTTTGTTATTTTTGAGACTTTTTGTTTAATTTTGCAAAATTATTTGGGAAACATTAAAGTTTTTTTTTATTAAAAATATTATATATCAGACGAAAATGAAAAACCAACAAAAACAAAAACGTCAGCACAGATCGTAAATAATGTTGGAGTTATGCCCAATTGTTAGATAAGACGGTGCTGTTGTTCAAGGGGGCAAGCCTTGAAATAGCTTACGATAAGGAAACTACACACTTATAGTTATGTTGCCAAACTCTACTGTCTGATTGATTACACTTCTTCTTCTCTACCCTCTTGTGTTTCGACATAATCTTGCAGGTGCTATAATACCGACCACAACAACAAACCCACTAAGACTCTGCACATTAGCAGCAGTTGCTTACGCTCGCCGGGCGTATTGCTGCGACAAAAATCATTTCACACTCTGAACGAACTGAGTAGGTTTTGTCAGTTGAAAAATTCAAATGGCAAAGCGAATGCCAGATACTCGGTCGATGGTAAGAATTATTGAATTCCCAATTCCAATTTAAAAATACCCTCATGCGAAACAATTAAAACGCCAAGCATCATGGATATGGGTGCCTCTAAAGCCAACAGTATTGTCATCAGTTTCCCCCATCAATTGTATACATATGACTTAGACACTCGTAAATACCTAATGATACCCTTATATGCGTATATAATGCCTAGTAGGAGGCGTAGTGCTTTTTATGATGCAGCTCATTTCATAATTGGCGTGGTCATTCATACATACGTTCATTTAATTTATTCATACATATATATTTTTGGATATTGGTTCATCTAAAAGGGGCTGGTCCACAGGTTTACATTGCTCCTCACCCTCACCCTCACCCTCATATGAATTTATATTTTTCTAGCTTTATATTTTGTATATTGTACGAGTATCTAATATTTTGTTTGTTATTTTTTGTTAATTTTTATTTCAATTTCCTTTTAAGATAACATCTTACCAAATAGTTTAACACACGATAGTGCCACATTGCGATCAGATCGCACAATTACCACTATAAACCACAACGCCGACGACGACGACAACGATGACGACAATGACGACCATTTGTCCGATAACTCAGTCATACTAAGAAAAAACTCTTCATTTTACAAAAGTAACAATATCAGCAAGCACCACAACGAGTATCATAACAATCATCACGAACCTTCGGAGTGTCACGCCAAACAACGTGACAATTGCCATTTTAACAGCAGCTCAGCATTTCGCTGGTCTGAGCAATTAACCCAAAATGTGTCTGTAGCAAAAATACGCACTGCCATCTCGTGCACCGCACACGATTTGAAAGAAATGGAATTTCTTATACCACATGCACCGGTGACCACAGCACTGCCATCATCGACCACATCATCTGCAACGGCAAGCAATTCGCATAAGTCAACAGCCACAGGCGAGAAGTCTTCCTCCAGTTTGAGCATATCCAGGCATGCGAGGCATTCCGCCCAGGCCACTCACACCGTACTCGTGAATATGTCAAACCCCAAGAATGCCAAGTTGAATGCTGAACAAAAAGACGCTGCCAGCGCCGCAACCGCCTGCTCCGATGAGAACAATTCGTGCAATTCACAAACTCTAGCAATCCATCGCCAGCCAGCGAACGCACGTGCCAAAGGCGGCAATACACCGCACCGTAGTAAAATGTCGAAGAAGCAACTGAAATTGGCCCAAGCGCAATTGGACAAATTAACCCAGATCAATTTACATCTACATGGTACGAGAGGTTTGCTTTTTTCTGTTTGCTTGCGTTTCACTCTGTTCTATTTGAACGCTATACAAGTAGTACGAGAATATTTAACTAATTTTACCAAACTAATCCACTTAAGCCTGCTATCAAGTCGCTCAATTCAATCTCTGATTCAGTGTACGATTCCCAAAAACGAAAATTAGGTCACCAACTAAAACTAATGAAAAACGAAACTTTCTTCCACTCTCCCACCCAAAAAATAGCTCTATTCTCGGCCGTTGAGCATGGACACTTGGACAAGGCGCGCACAATACTGGAATCGACCGATTTGGATGTCAATAGGTTAGGGAATTTCTTGATTTCAATTTGACTGGCATATGTCTGGCAGATGTCCATCAAAATTAACATAATTGTAATATTTCGTTTCAGTATGAACTCGGATGGCCTGTCCGCTTTGGATGTGGCGGTGCTCAGCAATAATCGTTCGATGACCAAAATGTTGTTACAACATGGAGCCATGGAGGGCGCACAATGTGAGTGGAAATATTTTAATCACAAAGACAGAGTGAATGAATCATCATTCGTTTCGATTGTTTGCTAATCTCTTTTTGTCTATTAATTAAAAAAACAAAAACAATAACCGATTGCCTAATTTCTTTCGACAGTCAACAATGATAACATTGGCTCTAAGCTCAATGGCCTGCTCAAAGATGCCGAATCGCGTATACACGATCTTAGTGGTTTGGAAGGCGCCTGCCAGCCTACATTTGCATCGAGACCATCCATTTCCAGCATCATCATTGGTGAGTATTGGAAGAGCCACTTTGTCTACTTGCACACGCGATCTCCACCACGCGATTTTCAATTACATCATTTTTAATTGGAATATGTATGCATCTTTGTATGCACAGCAACAGCGATGCAATTGAAGCGTCTCTCATTGTTTCAGTGCAGTTTCCATGCCACTTCATTTACTTAATTTTTACATTGATTGTTTTTGTGCACAGGCAATACGGGCTCCTCTGTAACCGGCTGCACAGGCAATGAGGTGGATAAGCAAATTGGCATCTGGGAGCGTCGTATTAAAGGATTGCGTCGCATGCAGCTCGGCTGGGATCAGGCACGCCCACCAGATGCACCCGCTTCGGTAACGGTAGATGTAACGGGCGAGACCTCAATAGCAGTGCAAATTATCGAACCATTCGAAGGAGCAATTGGCACTAAATTCAAAGGTAAACAATGACAGACATTGTAACGAGAGGGGGCACCTAACATAGTCACACACACATACACAAGCGCACACACTCATCCGGTTAAGGTAAACAATGACGTCTACATGCCTTTGACTAGCGATACGCTTACCTTAATTGCGTTGGGTTTGTACTCGTCTCGTGTGTACGTTGTTTACATTGGCTGTCTTGATTCTTACTTGTATTTATTGCTTTGATTCATGTGTGTTTACTTTGTTCATTTTTTCCCCTTTATTGCGACCCTCACTTGCGTCCCATTCATCATAGTTCAATGGTCGACGCGGGTTGACTTCAAAAATGTGGTGGGCGAACGTGAGATTATGGATTGGACAAGTTTTCACGGCACGATGGGCGCACAATGCCATGTCAGTGGTTTGACGCAAGGACGTCGTTACTTCATACGTGCCACTTGTGGCAACGTTAAGGGTTGGGGCCCGTGCAGGACATCCGTGCCCGCCAGCATAGTACCATCAAGTGAGTAGCGTGTATGGCCTTTTAGCTGGTAATTGTGTAATGTCATCATAATTTGTGTGCCTAAGGTTGGCGTGACTTGAACAGTCGAGAGGATCGTTATCTGGGACGTCAACGAGTCTTGGATAACCTCTTCACCGCAGTGCGTTTGGCCAGGCCCGCAGACGTTTCGGAGCTAACATTGGACTCTTCTACAGTGCAAAGGCGGAATCCAAAGAAGAAGACAACTATTAAGCAATTATTTTCGGTGGCATCCAAATTCCAGAAGAACCTGCGACGGTGAGTGAAGCGAAGAGGATTTTCAATTAACTAATAATTGAAAATTGCAATTATTTTCAGAGGCATTTATCTGGCCAGCATAGTCTACTGCGAGGACAAAGTACTGGTCACCAGCGAGGATTTCCTGCCGGTAATCGAAATCGATGAGACTTATCCCAGTACCTTGCACAGTGACTACCACTGGCTAATGAAGGTTAGACAAACTCATTAATCATTGCTTCATAAGTCTAGTATAGATTTTATACCCTACCTACACCCTACACCGACTGAAACTTAGTCACTTGCTTTGTTACTCAATCCGTTTTATTCCCATAGGTGGCTTGCACTTGGGACGACGTCAAGTCATTGCGCACTGACATGGAACGCAATCTCACCTCCGCCGTGCATTTCCGTACAAAGTTGCTGTCCGCCGTTTGCCAGATGCAATCTGCTCTCGGCTTAAGTGACCTCGGTCAATTGTATTATAAGCCCTTACGTGATTCCCACGGCACTGTGGTGCTCACTTGCGTACAGGCCGTACGTAGTCAGAAGACCGTGTCCATACTCAACTCTCGCTGGTTGCCCGTGAGTAAGCTGCAAAAGAAGATTGTGGCGCTGCACGACGACTACAACATTCACGAGATGCTGATATCGTCGGTGGGCGAGCAAATCCACTACCATCACACGTCCATGCAGCGACTGGGTCCGGGTCTCTATTTAGGCTATTTGAAGATGCAATGCTCTGTGGAACAGATACAGGTGGTGGTGCCCGTGAAGACGCCGAATGTGCTGCCGCACTATAAAGTACGTGAAAACAGTCACATAACTGCGGAAGAGTGGCTGATACTTAAGCGTAGCGATAAATTGGACAACTGTGGCAACAACAACACTAGCGCTCTGGGGCTGCCTCTCGAATTTAATGCGAACTCGGAGGGAACCACGGAAGTGCAAAGACTTTTCCTGTACGATCTAACCACAGCAGCTCATAAGTTGTTCGCCTACATGAATATCAAGCCGGAAGATGCCACCACACATCGCCTGTACGATATCGAGGTGATCGAACACAGCAAGGACATTAGTTTTCTGGTTATATGTCCCTCCGTTGAGTTGACTTGTGCGGTTCCTGGGCAATCGGAGCTGCTACTGCAACGCGATGACTTGGCCAGTCTCAGCATTCAAGCATTTGAAATGATCCATCTACGCAGCTATCAGCCCGGCATCATACAGAAATACGCTCGTCTGTCGTGTATACTGGAGTTGGATACGGCATTGGCGAACCACTCGCATCGCGAAGCCTTCTCCACAAGCGAACTGCAAACGGCCAAGGAACGTTTGGCTAAACTGCAAGAGCTCACAGCCAACTTGAATGCCGTGTGGAAGAGCGTCCGCTGGCTGATGGATGTCATTGCATTTGCACGCGACAAGAACGCTCAGCCGTCGGTGGCCATGAAGGAGATACTTGACTTTGCCCAGGCCAGCGACGAGATGAGAAGCTCCTGCAGCCAGCAGCAGTTGTTGCAGTTGCCCATACGCGATGTCAAGTTCACGAAAACAGGCTCGGGCCGCGGTAGTTGGCCTGGTCCGAGTGCGAATTTGGGTAGCAATTCTTGCTTAGTAGCTGAGCACTCCAAGTCCGAACAGAATCTGGGCCATAGTGGGGTTACGCCCACTTCAACAACAAACCTCACGACCACCCAACAAAATCCCACAACCACTCAAAGTGGTGCCCAGAAGCTCTTGCAAGTCAGCGGCAGTGAGTTTCCATGCTCCGATGTATCGTTGCGTAAGAACAGCGGCGACTCGGTTACTTCGCAATACACCACACGCAGTTTTTACTCGGCGGCAGACTCAGCCGATGAGGGCAACCAAGAATTGGGCACAATTTTCGCCATACCACCGTCGCGTTCCGATGACACTTTGGCTCTGGCCTCCTCCGAAGCTCTGAAGCATACACAATCCTTGTCGTCGCATCGCAAACGTACTAGCTCGAATATCACGCAGGGCACTACACCCACGCCGGTCATAACAGTGCACAACTCCAGTTCGGCTCCATATTTGGCACGTGATGCAGCCTCCGGTTCCAGTCTCTCATTGAAATCGATGTATTCGTACGATAAAAAGTCTCAACGAGCGAGTGCTGAGCCCACGACACCGGTTCCAATTTCCATAAGCAAAGTAAAAGCTGCCTCCAGCACTAACCTACGCGACGGTGGCCTCTACCTCAAGACCACACTTTCAGCACTACAAACAGAAATAAAAGCCACCGCCGATGAGCCACCACAATCTGCGTCGAAAACATCTTCAACCAAAAGTCTGTCCCATCAAAGCAGTGAAGAAGACACTGCGAGCTGCTCAAGTTTAGCGTCCGAACAAACAGCACCCAGCGCAGCAGCTGCGGCAGCACTAACATCCCCGGGCATCATACAAGTCTACACAGCATATAATACGGGTCTGGCCAGCGGAACAAGTCTGAAATTGCATGTAACGCCCAAGACGTCGGCGCGTGAAGTTATCAATCTCGTGGTGAAACAACTCAATATGGCGGCCGTCCTGAAGGGCAACAATGGCCCTATTTACACAGCGGACATGTTGGACAATTTCTGCTTGGTGGCAGTGATAGGTGCGCGAGAACGCTGCCTACGGGATGACTTTAAACCCTTGCAATTACAAAATCCCTGGAAGAAAGGCCGCTTGTATGTGCGTCAGAAACATGAACTGCTGGCAGCCATCGAACATTCCAATCGAAAATCTCATTTAATTTAGACGGAGTAAGCGAAGAGAAGAAATTAGGCTACAGATTTAATGGAATATTATGTGCTTGATATTTTCGGAACTCCTATTGCTTATTCGTATGTCTTACAATAGGTTAGAGGGGGTGTGCCAAAACGTTCACTGTTCAGTGGCAGTACTTTGATGAGTGGGTAAAACGACATTGTTGGTGGCCCAAATAATATGTTCCACTCTAATTTTCTCGTTCAGCGCAAAAGTCCTTATACATGAAACAGTTCACCCCAAACAAGTACTCTTTGGCATACCCCTCTTATGAGACAGTATTTCATTATATATATTTCATTTTTGATTTTAAATTTGTATTTAAACACTGTATTATTTGAGTTTAGTATATTAAATTTTAAGTACACCCGCGTTAGACGACCAATTCCAGAATTAGACTGAATTATTGTATTTACATGAAAGTAATAAGATGAGTTTGTTAAATGTTGCAATGTAGCCGCAAAGTATATAAAGCATCGATATGTATAGTATATTGAAGACAAGTTCAATTTTTGAAGGAAATCGGTAACAGAATCGGAGCAGACACCAACTAATATCATGTTTAATCCTAAATGTTTTAACACTAGCAATGATGTATTTTGATTTGATAGCACCCATTTTTACTAGGTGTTGTAATTTTGAAAAATACTTGCATATATTTTTAAAATTTAGACAAAAACCCAACAAAGTGTTACCAATTAAATGCATGAAATATGAAAATAGGAAATATAAGAAACGAGGAATAGTTTAAATTCCCAAAGAATGCTCACCTTTGTTTGATTGATTATGAATTTAAGTGGATGTATACAGAAATGTTTAATTTTTATTGTTAATACATGAATATATTTTACAAAATTGATAGAAAAAAACAAAACCATACACTATTAGTTAAGAATATTTGAAATTAATTAAAAAAAGTTGTATTTACGAAAGTGTAGATATTAAAATATACTCTATTATAGAATGAACAATCTGCAAAACTATATAAAAGAGAATTAATCAAATCTTTTATTCCGAAAAACAAAATGGAAAATAAAATTTTACGAAGAAAAAAACTCTCATTGTTGTATTGCACTTCAATTCGAACTCTCTCTCTCTCTCTATGGTAAAATGTAGGCTATTACACAGACAAAATACAAAAATCTAAATCTTATACTAAATACTAAATCAATTTCAATTTCATGGTCAACATACTAAAGTAACTTGAGAATTTTGAAAAGAAAAGAAAAAAATTATTTCAAATTTTTGTGTCTTTGTATTGATGTTAGTGAATATAAATTAAACCAAATATATACATGTATAAGCAAAAATTAATTATATGTTTATAAACATGCATATATATGAGTCCTAACTTGAATACAAAAAACAAAACTAAAATTAATTATTCAATCAATTAATATTAAAATCACCCAACAACTTGTATTTGTCGTAGTCAAAACAAAAGAAAATTAATATTGTTAATTTGTAGGGACCACATTTCGTAGTTACTAATTGCTATCTAGTTACGTTGACTCCTCAAACTAAACTAACTGTACGACCACTCCACTCTCGGTACCGAGTCGAGAGATTGATCGATAACCAATATTTTGGTTTAAGTCGAAACAAATAGCGATAATTATTACTAAACTAACTGTATAACGACAAAAGTAGAGGCCGAATCTGATTCCAATAAAAAGTGAATCAGTTCAAAATCAATTTTTTTGTTTAATGTCGGATTTGGCAATTATTTTGGCCGAAATTTGTGCAAAAGTATCGGCCAAAATAATGGATATCGATCGATCTCTTTCTGTATTCCATTAAAAACACTTCAACTAGGTTTCCTCAATCCCCCCTCCCAACAAAAAAAAAAACCATTTGTAAATAAAGTAATTCTTTTAACCATTCTCTGTGTTGAACAAATTTAACAAGAACTCTCACTAATACTCAAATTCTATTTAACCTAAAATTTTACCAAATACCAAGGACGAAAGGCAAAGTAAAGAATTTAAATTTATAAAAAATAAATTGAAGGAATTTTCCAAAACGAACGTTAAATCTTATGATTCAAAACAACAACAACTACAAAAACAAAAATTGTATAACCATTAAAACTGATGCAAAACAATTACTTTAATTAAGAACACTAAGAAGAAGAAGATGAAGAAGAAAAAAAAACGCTTTAAAGTACCCACATGTAATTTGAAACCACATTTTGGTATATGCCTTACAATTATTTCAACAACAACAACTACAACCACAAAAATCAATCTGTGTTAATTTTGAAATTGTGAATCCAATTAGTTATGAGCTCAAAATCACAGCAACAACGAACCACACACAAAAAAAAAATTCAAAACTATAAAAAAAATTAACTGAAGTAATTAATTTAAAAAAATATAAACAAGAGAGTCACCAGCGAGGCCGCTTTTACCGCATTAATTTGATATATTTTTGATTATGTTTTCCACTATTCAAAATTAGCTTAGCCGGTTTCCACGCATTGACTCACTCGCTCAACCATCCAGCTCAAGCAGCCAATCCTCAAAACGCCACCACGTGTCCTAAGCATGACAACGAATTATTTATTCAATCATTTGAAATTGTTAGTTACATTTTGGTCAAATATTTTTCGTTGAAATTGAACTTTTATGTAGGTATTGTGTACTGTAGTTCCTGGGGATAACGCCTGGCAGCGAACCGTCCGTCCCTTTTTGGATTAAAACAAAACAATTTTGAATTTTAAATGAAACCATAAAGTAAAAACAAACAAAGACAGAGAGGAAGAAATACCAATTGTTAAAAAAAAAATACAATTTAATTGTTAGCTAAGTGTTGTAGATTAGACCAAAATGGAATTGTAATTGTTAATTACCCGCAATTATCATGAATGAATGGTATTTAAAGGACATCGCATACATACATGACATTTGAATTTTTATTCTTTTTGAATTAGTCTGTAATTGTGTGTGTGTGTGTGTGTGTATGTGTTAGCCAATTCCATTTATTATCAAATTTCGAAAATGTTGTTTATATATTTTTAAGTTGAGTATGTTTTTCATTTTGGTTTGTTTCGATATTGTAATAAATTTGTAACTCCCACATTTTGATGATGTACTCTCATATTTAGTATGTAATTATTATATTCGATTGCATTAATAAAGACAATTAAATGTAATTACAGTGTGTAATTGGTGAATTATTACTGGTCTTTGTACCTAACGGGGAAGAATAATGAGGGCAATGAATACACAATTGGTTGGTTTGTATTGGTAAAATCTGATTAATAACCGAAATGTCCGCTTAATCAAGCCTGCCTTAATGGTTAATCATTATGGGGAATATATCTGAATTTAACGTGAGTCAAAGCTTTTATTTTCGCCTATCCTATAGTTTGAGGATTGTGTTAGCACTTTAAGGGTCGATATGCAATACTGACAATAAATCCTTCAGACATTTAAAATAACCTTGGAAACCTAATCCCCTCCAGAGTTCCGATCGGTGAACATTTTCTTTTTTCGCACTTTTCTGGTTAATTTTTTTATACTTTTTGTTCCATATTAACTCATTACTCATTCTGGCATCTGAGATGAAATGCATAGTATTCAGTAACTCTCATTGAAATTTTAATTTTGTTAGCCTTTTTCTTAACCAAAAATGCACATGTACAAAATTAAGATTATTCTTTAGGACCTCGATGGAATTTTTTCAGTATTCCGTATAAGCTTCCTGCTACTAACCTTTGGAAGGGAAAGAAATATATTTACAGCAATTTATGCTGAAAGGAGTAAGTCCAAGTTGGGCTAAATCCGGTGGATCGAGTGATAGTGCCTATCGGTACAACCTACGAACGGTCGGTCTACGTACCGGAACTCAGGACCACACGGATTTCCCTTTAGACGGAATCGTCCAAGAATAGCTCTACCAACAGCTATATGCTGCTACAACAACATCTGTCTACCGACGAGTGATTACATCTTAAATAAACTTATGGAAAAATATTTATTTGAATAAAAAATGAGTAAGTACAATAAGAAGTGAGTTCTCTTTCAGTACAATAAGAGGAATTATTTATATAATCACCCATTAATTAATGTTTGCGATATTTTTTTCTAGAATATTCATTTCAACAAATGCTAGCACATTCGCCAATATGATTAGATTAGGGCGAACATGACTCTACAATTTTCCTTTGCTGGTGAAATTGTGTTCTGGCAATGTCTTCATACTTTTTGCATCTACTGTAGGTTTACTAGTTATTTCGTAGCGCTTATTCTCTCACTCTTAAAATAACTTTTAGCCACAGGTTCTGCTTATGACGACACAGCCGAGTGGCGAGGCCAGCCGTTAAATGTTTTTGTAGATATGGGTTCGATTCCCCAGCATGAGTTGCTATTTTTTTATTCTAGAATTTTTTAGGAATTCCAAACTATTATCTTAAAAATAGACACACACACATACTCATGAGAAAAGAACGGAAAAGCTTGACTCATGACCGCGAAAATTAATAAATTATGAAGTACAACGTACGATTTAAATTTAATGTATGCATGTATGCGCGTGTATTACGACTTTGCGTGTGTGTGTGTGCGGCCATGCCATGTGCAGCCGCTTTAGAAGTATATAATATACGCGTAATTATAACTCGATGGCGGGGCAAAAGCAGCCTAGTCATCGCAATCTAATCAAGCGATCGACAGTAACGACTTTTTAAGGCGAATTTCAATTGCGATACGATAATTGTGACTCTTGTTTGGACTGGAGGCAGTTTAAAGTGAAGATAAAAAAATCACACACAGATATGGGCATTTTTTGTATTTTATTTATTGTGAAATAGCATCAAGTCATCAAGTATTTAGTTTTTAGTTTCAGTAAAATATGCACATGCTCCGTACCAGTGTCTATGTACTTGGCTTTGCTTTTGCAGTGTATTTCCATTGGTTTTGTTTGTTTCTAAATGGTTTTTCTTGATTCTGTTTTATAAAAATATATATATAAAAACATACAGAAGTGCGAGACACAACACCGAATTCTTTTCCAATTGATTTAATTGTTTGTTTCCTTGTCTGTTTTTCGTACAACACAGTTGATACACATGGTAAAATTATATTCTAAATAAAGTACATTAAAAATGCATACAAAAAATATCAATAAGCCAATGTTCGGGTGGCGGCACAAGTTTTAAATTACAGAAAAATAAAAACAAAATAATTGTATCTAATCGAAATGAAATGCAGTCGGTCACAATCTCAATCCGATTTCAGCGTCTAGCACACGTTTGGCCCCGGGCTCTGTCTGCTCTTCGCTTCATTAATTCTAGATTACAATGTATATGGTAGGTCGCTAGTTATAGCCAAAAGAGACATTCAATTTACATTAAAAAACATAATCGTACGGTACAAAAAAAAATCATTTAACAAAAATAAGTACTAAAGGGACTCGCATTCGGTACCCGCTTGAGGGCTAGAAAACGTGCTAAAAAGTCCAAGTGCCAAGGCCTTGTCCTACTCCTCTGATCCCGTTCTTCTTCTGCTTCCCACTCGTCATCATCGTTGTCGTCTGCCTCACTCACTCACTCGCTCACTCGTCCTCCTATGTATTCATATTGCAGCAAAACCAGGCATTCCTTTGTAAGCAGTTTTCAAGCAGTCTCAGCTGTTTCCAGCTTGCTAGCACCCACTATAAAGCCCTTGGCCGTGAGTACACCGCGGCAGCGCAAATGGACCTGATAGCGCAGCGTCCAGTCTACCGTATAGCCGGGTATGATGAATTCCTCGTCGGCGGGCAGCAGTATTTCCGGGTCGCTGTGTGTCAGCAGTTGAATGTCGTGCTTCGTGCAGAACTCCTGCAGAGCAGGCGGCACCACACAGCAGGAGGTCAGATTGATCTGTGCAATCGTGGGCGGCACACGCGACGCCGCATGCAGCTCCGACAGCGTCTCCATGTCCAGATCCGAAATGCCCAATTGAGTGATTTGCTTTTGGAGGGCGAACTGTTCCAGCGACGTCCACAGCTCCTTCAAATCGGCCACTGTCTTGTCGGTGCGACTGTTCCACCGGATCATGCCGCCGCCGCCACCACTAGTAGGATTCGGTGTGACCGGTGTGGTGGGCGCTGCTGCCGGATTCGGATGATATGCCAGCACCACATTGTCCACATGTTTGACCTTGAGTATTTGCAGCATGGCCACCACGGCCTCTTCGGCGAAAGCACTGGAATTCTTGCTAAGGAATATTTTAGCGCCGATACTGATTTCGGCCCGTTCGTTCTCGGTTAGCTTCTGGTTGAGCTCTTGCGAGGCGCGCAACACCTGGCCCCCGCTTTCGTTCAATTCGACCACATGGTTGGCGGCCGCCTCTTTGCACAGCAGCGTCAATTTCAGGCCATCCTGCAGTTCCTCGTTGGACTTGCGTCCGAGTTTGTTGTTCACATTTAGTATGTTTCCGGTGCTGATGACCACATTCTGGAAATTGGAGTTCGACGTAATTGCTGGAATCATTTCGCAGTGTTGTGGGAATACGTCAATTTGTGAAATGTGTGTACTTGTGATTTTCTTCAAAGTACAAAATTAATTGCAATTATCAAAATGAAGCCACACGCGCTCCAACAAAATCAACCGCACTTCAAAAAAATCACGCAGAAAATGACGAATGGTCAGGCAGTGCTGCCAGATACTTGCCAGTGCTGGCAGATTTTTTTTCCGAAAATCCGATTTTCTACTTCTTATTGTCAGAAAAAAGTAAAATCCGCCCATACAAATTATTGCAGAATTTTTTCAAAATTATTGTTTTTTAAAAAATAAAATAGTTTTTGGCTTATAAATTCTACGAAAATATAGCATTATTTACAAGTTTAAAGCGGTGTATGAGCGCTAAAGTTCCTGACAGATTTTTTTCAGAAAATCCGTATTTTCAAGAAACCCGCATGAAAATCAGTATTTTTACCGAATATTTCACAATTCCGTTTAAATACGGATTTTTCCGTATTTTCTACAGTGCTGTCGGCACTGTAGAGAAGAGAGTGCAAAAACAGGGTTACCGTTGACCATTTTTGAAAAGAGAAGTTAAAAAGGTATTCAATTAAGGCATGCATCCAGTTGTTAAGAAAAAGCGCAATCAAAATGATTTGGATTTGCAACCAGCTTCATCATCTATAAATATTTTCTTCGATTGGTTTTTCTTAGATTTTTAAGAAAATATATTTGTTAATACAAAAAGGGCGGAAAGTTGCGCGGGAGTCCATCGTTGGTTAAACAATTTTTGTTCTTGGTTATTTATATTATTTTTATGGCCACCAAGTTAAGCTGTACCAAAAAGAGGGAAAAAAATGTACAAACAACAGTTTTACTTGATTTTTATAACTGACTTCCAGGTGGTTTTTACTCCCGTCCAATATAAATTTAGAACCGGATATAACTTTTTAACAATTAAATTATACGTTTTTTCTCCATATTTTATTTTATGTCATTCAATGCAATGCCATAACGGTAACAATAAAACTATGTATTCATAATAATAATACAAAATCCAAGAATCTTATTCTACATCTATTTGAATGTAATGAGTGGGTTGAGTAGCACATTAAGTAGGTATTTTATGCCGCGCATTAGGTCCCTCATACGCGCATCTACCGGCGACTTGACCGCAGGTTCAAAGTTCACAGCTGGAATTTCCTTATCCAGACAGATGAGGCACTCAACGGCCGCCAGATTCACCTGAGCATGCGACGATCCCAGCACAAAGTCCTCCCGATGGCCGTTCGGCAGGACGCGACTATTCAGCAGAGCGCCATAGAAATGCAGACGATCGCCGGCGGCTAAACGTTTCGTGAAATTGCCAAATTTGTGACCGGCCTTTAGCACCACATCGGCCGAGTATTTACTGAGCATGCCAGCGGACATCTTCACGCGTATTTCGTACTCGTACGAATTCCACTTGTGCACCGAGCAGCGTCCGTCCAAGTGACCGCTCTTGAGTATGCGCTGCATATCGGAGCACAGCATGTCCGTTTTCGGATCACAATCCAGTGGATGGCTGATGCGCTCACCGTAGACGCAACGAACTATGTTGCCCAGCCAACGGGGCATGTATTTGGCAATGTAATCGGATCTTGTATTCGAGACGCCACTGATCTGCACCTGAGCGACGGTGCCCTCCCAGGCCACGGTCATGCCGTCCAGATGGGTGCAGCGCAACTGAGCCTTGATCTTGTTGTGGTTCTCCCAGCCAGGTTGGCCGCACAGCATATAGAAACGCTGCCAGCTGAGGTGGTCGGGCGAGTGCGGCATGCTGTGCATGCGCTCGTCGCTGGGTTGTCCGGTGTTGATCACAGTCGAGTGCTTGTCGCCGGGCATGATGTTGGCAAAGCGTGGCGAATCCTTGAAGCTCGACGTCATATAGGGGAAAGTGAGCACGCAGGCCGCAACGAGGCAGACCAGAACCTGCAGTGCCGTGACATACTTCTGCGTAGTGCGATTAATGGCAAAGAAACAGGAAGCCAGTAAGGCCAAAATGGCGGCCACCACTGTACTGCCCAGACGGATGTCCGGATCGGTGAAGCCCATCCACTCGATGGCCACGAAAACGGGAATCAACAGCGAAACTATGCCGAACAGCGGCAAAAAGAGCAGAACACCGGCCAGTCCGAGTGTGGCGCGCACCACGCCAAACATTGTGGCGCTCTGCGAGGTGGTGATGCACAACTGCAGCCAGCTCAGGGTGACGCAGTGTGGTATGAGGTGGGTGTAGGTTCCATGCCAGTTGGAGCGTTTGGCCAAGTGCACCAGAAAGCCGGGTATGAGCAGGTACAAAGCGGTACGACAATTCAAGCAGAACTCAATGCCATTGCCGATGACAAAGGAGCAGAACGTGGGCACTTTCAGGTCCAAGAAGCGCCAGCCGGTGGTGACCACTTCGTCCATTTCGTAGGGGTATTTGGCGAGCACATTGACGCCGAACGAGATCAGCACAATCCAGTCGGGAAAGCGTTGCAACGACGACGAGTACATGAACGCGAGCAGCGACACGAACACAAACACACACGATACAATGGTGAGTTCCGAATGTGGCAGCCATTCACTGGCTATCAGTGGGTAGACAATCAAGTTGCCGACAAAGGCGCCAAAGAAGTACAAATACGGCTTCATGTTGTTCTTGAGGAAACGATTCTCCGAAATGTCCGCCTCGATGTTGTGGTCCCCGTAGCTGAGGAACAGGCCGGACCAAATGCGAAAATCAATGAAGTCGTGTTTGGTCTTGAGCATTTTGCAAGTGGACCAGATCATCACGCCCATGCACAGATAGTAGAAGCCAATGGGCAGAAAAACGGTCAGGTTTTCTGTGGAGGCGAGCCAGTACGCCGAAAAGAGTATGGCCAAGCGGACACTGGGAGGCACTGTGGAGGGCAACGCTGCAATATAGTTGATCAGCCGATGATAGAGCAGCGTACAGAAGATGATGGGATGAAAGAACAATCGATGAAAGCAGGGCACATGATCCAAGCTAGCGGGATCCGGGGCGGACAGTGTAAGTTCATCGTTGACAGCGGGCAGGCGTCCTGCCGCATAGTTCACGGCCGCCGAGACGAGATTCTCCTCGGTAATGAGATGAGCCTCTGCTGTGGGTAGGGGTACATTGTAATCGCGTCGTCGCGGACGCGTGCGTTGTCTTAAGTGCACGTGGCCATTTCCCACCGCCGGCGGAGCATCTTCCAAGGGTTCGTGTTGTGTTTCGTTGTCACTGTCCTCCTCCGAGGTGGACGTTGAATAGCCCCGACGCCGGCGCTTCTTCTGTAGTTTGTATATTTCGCGCATTTTCCGCTCCAACTGCTTGGGCGTAATGTGTTCACCGCCATTTGCCAAACAGGCGAACAGTTCGCGTGCCGCTTTGCGCGCCGCACGTTCCCCGGGTGTCCGCGAGAGGCAGCAGCGCACTTCCGATTCATTTTCCGCTGTGATGCCACAGCCATCTTCGTAGCACTGCCGGAGAAGTTTTGCTGCTTCTTCGTGTCCTTGTTGCGCCGCAGACAGAAGCCAGTGCACCGCTTGTTGGCCAGATGAGGTCTCATTTTGTTCTGAATGTGAAAAAAATGGTTTACCCATGGAACAGAATGAACACTATAACTTACCTATTGTCTTGTCCAACAACTGTCTGGCCAAATCATATTGAACGTCTGAGCAGCCCTCGGCTGCAATGTGGTACTTCAAGTTGTTTAGCGAAGCGCGATCTGTGGGCGATACACAATTGTTCATCGATTTAATTGTGGCTGTACAAATGTACACGCTTTTTCAGTTAAGACATCTACTTCCTACTTACCCTCCAAATTCCATTTGCGTCGAGCGCCACTGCCAGTTGGTTGATTTTTTGTCCAGTTAGCCATCTATTTCTACCTCCTCCTTATTTCTTTCAATTAAAATTGTATTTATTATTTGAAAATTGCGTTTTTCATTTCAAATCGCTTTTTTTGAATCCGTTTTCCAGCGCTTTTCCGTTTTTAAAAATTTTGTTGAATCAAATCAACAGCTGCGAAAATTATTATTATTCTTCTTCTTCCAATTGTCACTCGTAAAGTTCGTTTGTTTCAACTGTTGAAGTTTAAATTCAAGTGATGTCAACTGTTGCGAAAAAAAAAAGTAAACATACGACCGAGTGGTTTTCGAGCGGATTAACGGGAAACTGTAAGCGGATTAACGGGAAACTGTAAGGGGATTAACGGGAAAAAGCGGCCAAGCGTTTTCACGAGCGGATGCGGCTGAAATGAAAATTTGGTTTGTTCTTGGCTTCGTTTTTTTACATAGGTGGGCTTATGGGAGCCATTGAAAACCGTCAATATGAGATAAATCTCACAAATCGTCAAATTTATTCATCAGAAACTATTTTATTTTGAACAAAACAATAATTTAAAAAAAATTCTGTAGTAATTTTCTGTACGGATTTTACGTATTTGTTTTTTACAGTAAAAACTAGAAAATATGGAATTTCGGAAAAAAAAAATCTGGCAGCACTAGACCAAAAAAGCCGCCACCGAGAAATTTCAATCGGCTTGGAACTCTCACCAAAAGAATTTGTTTTGTTACTTCGCTGCCGAGTCAGTGCCGGCATTTATTAAAAGAATACAGAGAAACCACATTTAAATTAAAAATATGGATAAATCGTTGCAACAACAACTGTACAATTCACGCACCCGCCAGAGCTCTGACAGTTCCTACTCCACAACAGCAGTGGGGCGAAAAACATTTCACGGCGCGTCTGCACTGAAAAAAGCAGGTGGTGGACAGAAACCAAAGCCGAATTATGGCAGCAGCCGCTTCAGCGTTTCGGGGCGCTCGAATCAGTCGTTCCTTGGAATACGTTCCGATTTCAATGTGGTAGAGAGTTACGGCTTCCAATTGCCGGTCCTTGTCAATGAGGCACTCACTTTTAATGAGAAGAATCAAGGAGTGTCGGTGAAGTGTTCACAGAATGGTTGGGCCTGGGTGAGTGTTGATGGAAAGGGAGGAGAGTAGCCACTTTTAACTTATTCACTTGTTACCCTCAGGTGGTTCACGGTCGACGCCTGCTCATCTGGCAGTACAAAGACACCCGCAACGGCAGCAGCGGTAATTCGCCGCCACGCAGTGCCAAGGAAATGGCGCGAACTCCCCAACGCCGTGGCGGTGCGATGGCCCAATGCCGCGAACTTACACTGCCGCATTGCGACATTGGTCACAAGGCTTCTCTGGTTAGCGTATTCCTCAGCGAAGGCCAGCAGATGGCCTCATGCATTGCCGTTTCGCCCACGGGCGATGTGCGCTATTGGCCCTCGATTGCACACGATGGCTCCTCCGTGGATGTTACGGGCATTTTGGATGGCCAGGAGTTCGATCATTTGCTGGATGTGCCCCAGCAGCAAGGCTACCTCTTGGTGACCACCACGTGCAGTTTGGTGTTCTTGCAGTTGCAGCTAATCAACGGTCGCCATGTACTCCAGCACAAAACCATACGCCAGCCGTCCGGTTTCCTGGGGGGAATTGGCAAGAAATTTTCGATTATTATTGGCATGAATAGCGGCAGCGACAAGGAGAATGTGGGTAGCTTGTCTTTGATACAAGTGGTTGAAATTATTTAATTTTGTTTGAATTTGTTCGGCAGAAATTCGTTAGCCTTGCTTGTGAAAGTACTCCCGAACGTGATGCTGTGATTACGGTGCTAGCTGACCGTTGGCTGCAGCGCTGGCGTTTGGCAAACAATGGCAGTACAGAGCAACTGTTGTATGAGGACTCTGAAATCATACGCAAGTTGCGCGATGAATTTCAGCAGAAATTCTGGAACGTTAGAGGTGAGTAGGAATTTAACTATGAATTTTATTTTATTTTATTTGTTGAATTTTTTCTGTACTTAGCGGACAACATGGATGTGGACTTGCACCTTCTGGATATGCACATTTTCGAGCGTAAAACCTATGTGCTGGCTGGTGCGGTCAATTCAACACATACCCCACAAATGTACTATGGCATTGGTAGGTCTTTCCTTGGCCACACTGAGAATAGTATTAATTTGAATTCCATTTAAGCTGTTCTATCGCCCAATACCGACTCCATGAAGCTGCTCAACTTCATACCCTTGAAGCTGACACAATTCTTCAGTGCCGGCACCGAGAAGGATTGCCTCGGTTTGCGTTTTGTCATCTGCCGCACGCACTTATACCTCTACACGGACAAAGTGGTGTATCCTTTGAATCTGGCCAATCCCACAATGGCCGAAATTGAGGCAGAAAAAATCGAATTTCTCCTACAGGACGATCGCATACTCAGCGCGGCCGTATGCGGCGCAAATATGCCGCTCTTCTTCAGTCGCACGCATGGTTTGATTTGTGTTAGTCCCGGCGACTTTGACAGTTCGGACTTTTTGAATGTCTCGTGTAATTCTCCGGATGTGTATACACCTCTCTCCGATACCACTTTGCGCGAGCAGACTTTGCTTTCGAGCAGTGCCAATGAGAATAACTTGTATATGTTCGACTTGGATCCGGATGCAATGTACAATGAGTTCAAGGACGAGGTGAGCCAACTGAAGGCGGCCTTTGTGTATCGCCTGAAGCGCAACAACAACATGTGCACATCGATTCTGAACGAGTTGCTGCGCAGCACTTCAGAGGGACAAACGGGTTCGCTGACCGATGCCAGTCAGTTGGATAAGTAAGGAAGTTTAAAATTAAAAATTTCCATTTTTGCCATTAATTTTTTTTGCATTTGCAGAATTGTCATTACCATAGCTGAAGATTTGGCAGAGGATATACCCGCAGCCGATCCACGCTGGGAGCAGCTGTGGGGTGAAACTAATGGCAATAGACATGCTCTGGGCAGTTCCTCGTCCCTGCAAATACTCACACAATTGAAGGAGAAGAATTTGGCTTTGAGGCATTTTGTGGAGTTTCTACACTCCACAGGGATTTGGGATAGAGTAAATACGAATTTTATTTCCTTAGTCTTCAGCAGTTACATTTTTCTCCTTTCATAGTTAAATGCCGTGCCCAGTGGTGGAGGCAACGTTCTCAAGCCCACCTGCTATGTCATAGCCGATATAAATGAAAAAATTCAAGCTGCCATTGCATTGCGAACAGTCCAAAGCAAGTGAGTGTCAAGTGATTCCAAGTTTGTATTTAAATTTGAAAACTAATTTGCCAAAACCCTGACAGATTCTCAAAAATAATCGATGAGGCCATTGGCCGTGTCATGACGCTGTGGAAAGACCAACCACATGGCAACCTGACCGCACAGGATTTGTTCTATGTGCGCATTTGTAAGTTCCACGACATCTTTCAGGCCTTCTCCGAGGTGGCCGACAATCGCATTGAGTCGCAGCATCAGTCCTCAGGTCTCATTTGCGACATCAATGCCATTGTCTTGCATGTGGTCAGCGAGGTGACTGCATTCCGTGAACAGAATGCATCCATTTTTATGCTACCCGCTGACAAACTGGATACGTACGAGTATCTGCCGTGGACGGCCATGTCGGGCAGTGTGGGTCTACGCGATTCCCTGGCGCATTTGGTGGACATTTCGGTGCGCTATGGTGCGCGCTGCACGGGCGAGCCGGAACTGAAACAGAAATTGTATCAACAAATTCTGGAGATTATCGATTTCATCTTGGATGGCCGCAAGAACTATTTGGACAGCGTGCGTGATACGGAGAAGTACAATGTGCTGTTGCAGCAGTTCGAATCGCAGCGCAGAGATTTGATTTCCATTTTGAGTAAGTCGATATTATTAATAAATGAAAATGGAACGGGTTGGGAATGAAGCTAGGACGAAATAAAAATGAACCGAATCATTCCATTCCATTCCAGTTGACGATTCTCAATACGAATTCGCCGTCAAATTGGCTGAGAAATATCTCGATTTCCAGAGTCTGATTGTCATCTGCGACGACACGAACAATCAAGATCGTCTCGATGGCTATATTAAGAAATACGAAGAATATGATTTCTCACAATTCGCCATCAACTGGCATCTGCGTCAGAATCGTCAGGGTGAAGTGTTCGAACGCTTCAAGGGTAATCAGGCGGCGCTGTCGCAATTTATGCGCGACCATCCCACTCTCGGGTGGATTCAGCTGGTCTTCAATGGTGACTTTGAACGTGCCGCAAAAATATTACTTCAACTGTCGCAAGCCGAAACGGAATTCGTGCAAAGGAAGAAGGTATTAAGTGGGACATTTTTCGTAATTTCCTTTTCAATATATTTTCCATGATCTCTAGTCAATGCTGTCCTTGGCCAAATTGTCTGCCTTTGCGGCGGCCGACTCCGATCTGTCACTGCAAGTGGAACATATCAATGCCGAACTGTGCATTATTGACTATCAGGAACAATTGAGCGAGCATTTGTTGACGGCCTTTGGCTATGATGTGGAAAATCAGAAAGTTTTAAAAATTGAGGAAATCATTAATGTAAGTTTGGGGGTTTCTTGTTGTATTTTAAAATCAATTAATTTTATATTTTTTCTTGCTTAACTTTTAGCTGTTCATATCCGAGGAAAACGACACAGCCAATGAATTTGATTTTCGCAAGGCAGTCGAGCTGCTTGACTATTTGGAGGACTCCTATGAAGCGCGTCATAAAATCTGGTGTGCGGCCATAATGCGTGACAATTGGACGGCATATGATGTGAATGGCGCTGTTGATTATTTGCAAAATTTACTCTTCTTCAAGCTGGTGGAACTTTGTCATTTGATGGGTGGGTTGAATGGAAGAAGACACTTTAAACAAATAAATTCTACTAAATTTAATTTTTTTTAAACATTTTCCTAGATGGCGATTTCGACAGTTTCCTGCCCACTATGGATGATTTTCTTAATAGCTCGGAACTGGAAGATTTGGTACATAACAAATCCTTTCAGTATCTCTTGAAATTGTCCTATGAGTATATAAACGATTCATTTAAGAAACCTGATGATATCATGGAAATGTAATTGAAATTAAAACCAATTAAATTTATTATTTTTTTAAAATTCTGAAATATAATAGTTTATAGTTTGTAACTCTTTGGTTAATTTGTATGTGTATTGTATTTCATGCTATATAGCATTAAAAAGTGAACTCAAAAACTACATTTGTTTAGTCAATTGGAAAACAGCAAGACACTCTTCTTTTTATTCATGTTGTCGGTAGTTGAATGAACGGTTCTTAAAATTTAGTTCAAGCGTAAAATTGGAGCAACATAGTTGCGCCTTTTTCTCATATAAAAGAGGCATCATTGTTTGGAGATGCTTTACAGATAAGCAAATATTCAACTAATCAATAGAAATGCGCATATATTTTGAAAAACTAAGCCCCCCGCGCCATGGCAATCCACCAACAACACCAGCCACTGTAACTAAATATTGGAAGTATTCGAAATATTTACAATTCATCAGCGATGCAGTAGTCAAGTTAGGGAAGCCTTACAACCGCAACTTTACAACGACAACGAACTGCAGTTGCTGCATTATTAACTTCAGCCTGCAAGTCAGTTCTTCGCTGGCTGTTGTTCGTTGAAGATGAGCGCTGAACTGAGTTAGAGCAGCTAACTTGGTTGTGATTCTAAATCGAATTGTATCGGTGAACTTTTAAGTGACCCAGTTTAAAACCCAACTCAAACTAATAAAGTCTCTAGTGGATAAAAAAGAATTAATTTTTGATTGCCAAAAATGACAGACGAAACCACTCCCTTAACCTCCACACTTCCCCACGGGCCGATTTATGTGTTTCCGGGCGGTGTCTCGCCACGTTCGCGGCGCCGTAAAATGTACCAATATCAATGCTGCATTGGCGTAGCATTTATGTGAGTGTTGAGTCAGTTCAAAATCAATAACCCCAGAATTCGGAAGTTCTGGGGTGTGTTCGCGTATCTCGATCCTTGGCGTCGACAGCTAATATGGTGTATTGCGATAGTGTTTCAATCAATCATCAAGTCTAAACGAACCTAAAATGATAAGGCTATCGATTTCGTTCGATATCGAGTTACGCAAACACATCCCAGAACAAATTAAAAACCCTTTTTTGCGTTGTGCTTTTGCGGTTGATAAAATATGTCCAAATTTGATAGCACTAATGCCAATGAAATTGATATAAAAAAGGCCTAGACCAAGATTTTCCAGTATATCTGAAAAAAGTGATCCAAGTGTAAAAATTGGAATTTTGTACCGAGAAATATGGACCAAACGAAGTCATGCATTTTTAAAATGCTCTTATCCTGTCTTGAGCTCAAGGCTTCAAATTGATTTATATTTTTTTCTCGCTAAAAAATAATATTAATTGGACTTCTAACCTTACTGATCCGATCCTTTCAATTTGGGAAAACTGTGGAAAAGAGTAAAAATTTATTTTTAAATAATTTTAATAAATAAATTTTTTTAATTTGGAGCCGAAAAAAATAATGAAGGAAGAGTTTCTATATTATGCAATTAGCTTTGTTTTCCGGCTATAACATTTCTTCAATTCTATAGCAGTGTGGAGCATGCGTTGCATTCAGCTTCTGAGCTTCTGTCGTTTGCAATGCAAAACCAATGCCAGGCTGGCTTTCAAAGACCTTTTTCGCTATAGCTTTCGGTCGACCTTTAACCCAATCAGACGAATCTGTCAAATTAAATTGATATGTGCTACCAATTATGTATGTTTTAAATCAATTTCTGGATTCCATCTCTCAACTCTTATCTGATTTACGAGCAATCACTATCACGAAAATATTGCCGGCATTCGGCACTTCAAAAGCCTAATAAAGCAAATAACATTGACTATCTTGTCGTGTTGTACTTAATTGCAGTTGTTCAGTTTGTCATTTGAACCCAAATATGTACATATATTCTAATCCAAGCTGGGCACATAATCTGTAATCGTTTCGAAATACCTTGTCATTATTTTCCAATAACTCAGTTACTATAATACTGCAAGCGAAGCGCTTGAACTTTGTTGCCAACAGTATCGTTTACTGTCGCGTCTTGGTCAAATCACTGTCGCGTCTTGGTCAAATCATATGGAGGATGAGGAATCTCAGCTAGCGGCTGACTTGAACCTCAAATTTTTGTTTTTGTGGGCAAGAACATTGATTTTCAAGCTAACAAATTGAATGACTCGATTAACACACACACCATTAAAGCACAAATATCAATGAACTAACATTTGCTTTGCGGCAAAAGCGGCTTAAACATACACAACCGCCCAACCTCCCCTCCGTTAAACCGCCATTTCTGTAAAATTTAACAAACAACCACCACATTTGCATCTCCCTTAGAGTCATCATTCTTACAGCCTTACTCATTGCGCTGGCCGTGAATGATGCTTACAGCTATTATGACACTCCGGCAGTGCTACTCTTGGCGGCAAATGAAACGCAGACCAATGCAACCACACAAATCCGCCACACACTGGAAGCCACAAAGAAGCCTCTCGTCGACGAACCCGAAGCGGAATGGGCTTTGAGGCATGCGCATTTGAATAAGACAAATGGCCAACAGGCCATAAGTGCGGGCATAAAGGCTTTGGGTGATCGTGAAATCCTGGAAGAGGGAATGCAGGCCACGCCTGTAAATACTCCTTCCTTTCGACATTATCGTTCGCTGAGCACAAATCCGGAGGCGCGAAAGTTGGCGCGACGCGGCTATGTTGAGAATCATGCCACAATGCACATAGCGGATAAATTCAATTATACAAAAGAGCCGGGGCGCAGTAATATAGGCCATGGACCAATAATACCATTGCCCGATCCCACCTTGAATATAACTTGTGACTTCAACGCCCGCTACCGGCCGGTGAATGGCATCTGCAATAATAAGGCACACCCACGTTTTTATGGCGCTGCCATGATACCCTATCGACGAATGGTGGCTCCTGACTACGCGGATGGTATTTCAATGCCGCGTGCTAGTCACAGTGCTATACCGTTGCCTCCAGCGCGGCAAGTTTCGCTGAACATACACCGTGCCTCTTACGATACGGACTCAAATTTCACTGTGATGCTGGCGGTGTTTGGTCAGTTTCTGGATCATGACATTACAGCCACGTCGCTGGCCACATCGCAGGAGGGCGAATCCATTGACTGTTGCACAGTGCCTCTCAATTCGCATCCCGAATGCTTTCCAGTACCTATCATACCAGATGATCCCTACTATAAACAGTACAATTTGACGTGCATGAATTTCGTACGCTCGGCACCCGCACCCACGGGTCACTTTGGTCCACGGCAACAGCTGAATCAGGCCACAGCCTTCATAGACGGCTCTGTGGTTTACGGCAATACGGAACTGCGTCAGGGGCATTTGCGCACTTTCTCGAATGGCACTTTGCGTATGTTTATCACGGCCGATGAGCGTCAACTGCTGCCACTGTCGACCAATCCCGATGATGGGTGCAATCGCGTGCAAATGGCCAGTGAGGGCAAGTACTGCTTTGAGTCGGGCGATGATCGCGCCAATGAGAATTTACTGCTCACTTCGATGCATTTGTTGTGGGCAAGGCACCACAACTATTTGGCACGCGGCTTGCAACAGGAAAATCCCACCTGGGATGATGAAACTGTGTACCAGGAGACGCGGAAAATACTGGCCGCTCAAATGGCGCATATTACGTACAACGAGTTTCTGCCCATATTGTTGGGGCGTGAATTGGCTGCCAAGAAGGGTTTATTACCGAGCGCAGATGACTTGGATGCACCAGACACGTATGATCCTCACGTTGATCCTTCGGTGGCCAACTGCTTTGCCTCGGCTGCCTTTCGATTTGCGCACACGCTGTTGCCAGTGAGTGTGTTTTAGACGACGATTCTCTCAAAGCAATTTACCTATTTTCTTTATCGTCCTCTAGGGTCTCTTCAACATCTCGCGCGACAATAGCACCCCCGAGGCTGTCGAGCTGCACAAGATGCTCTTCAATCCCTTCTCGCTGTGGTCGCAAAATGGCATTGATAACGCCTTGTCTGCTGCCGTCAACACTCCCGTTCTACGTGTCGATCGTTTCTTTTCGCTGGAAGTGACGCAGAAACTTTTCGAGGGCAGCACTTCAGAGGATAATCGTCGAGTGCCGATTTGTGGCCTGGATTTGGTTTCGCTGAACATACAACGTGGTCGCGATCATGGCTTACCTTCGTATCCTGTATTTCGCAAGCACTGTCACCTGCCGCAAGTGGATACATGGGAAGAAATGGCTGCTGCCTTGGAACCAACTTCTCTAGAATCCATTAAACAGATTTACAAGTTCGAACGCTCTTTGGAAACTTAATTTTATTTAACAAGTATTACTTTTTCTCAGTTCACCCCACGATGTGGACGTTTATTCGGGTGCTTTGAGTGAACCCCCCTTGGAGGGCGCCATCTTTGGACCGCTACTCACGTGCATGGTTTCCGATCAGTTTTTGCGTTTGAAGGTGGGCGATTCACATTGGTACGAACGGAAGATGGGACCACAACGGTTTACAAAAGGTAAGTTAGACAAAGAACCAAATTAAAATTTTTGTATTTACATTTGTATGTCCCTCTCTCAGATCAATTGCGTGAGATCTATCGCACCACCCTGGCGGAGATAATCTGCCGCAACTCGGATTCAATAGAAGAAATACGAAAATATGTTATGGAACGACACCAGGAGTTCTTGGACTGCAACTTAATTAAATCTTTCAATTTCACGGCTTGGTCTGCGGTCCAACAGCCGGTCAAACTGCACAGAGCCCACGTAAGTCACGCCACAACGTTGGTGCGCATCATGAACAAATTGCCAGCCAATACCACAGCAACTAGTGACCATCAACCCAAATGAATGGCATCGAAAGAGTCAGTTTTTCCACAACTGATTTCATAGCTTTGCACACAATTATTTGTTAAACATTTAGAAAATCTATAAAAATGTAGGTATTTATAAATAAAATGGTCTCTGTTGCGCAGAACGCTTCAGTGGAGTTCTTATCATGTTGTCTACTTGTCGGGGCATCCAGGCATGTGTGCCTCTTATTGTCGGCGGCAACGTTGTAATGTGGAACACACCGGAGTCTAGTTAACAGTAAATTAAAGAAAACAAACAAGACTCAATGCTGATGTAATCTTTTGAGGAATTGCGGAATTCTACAATAAAATACAAACTGATAATAAAAATAAAAATCGCTGCAAAGATAAGAAAGGCAGAATAGCAAAAGCGTTTTTTTTTTTGGCACTAAAGATCGAAAGTGTTTATAGGCGTAAATAAGACGTTAAATTAAATACAAAAAGTGGGTAAGATTTAGTCGGTCGATTGTCACTTACTTATACCCTACATTAGAGTGGATCTTATTTTTCGGTTTTTCGAAATTGAACAAGTCCCCCAGTTTGTTCCTTTATGGGAGAAGACCAAATAAATATTTTTTTCCGGGTGTTATCCGTCATTTCCCATGTTTGCAAGGTGTCATCCTACTATGTATATAGTATTCTGTTAGTAATGGTATACAGTCCGGAATTAGTCGTGAGTAAATTAATGAGAGCCTAGTGATTCTATTATTTGATTAATAAGATGAAATTCCTCAATTCCATAAGCTTCTGATGGAAGTTTACAAGGCCTATTGAATCGTGATATTTGTTTACCTGAAGCCGAACCAACTTTTACTAGTAACTAAATGATTTATTTGTATTACTTAAATCTTACACAGATATTCGTATTCATTTTAATTAAAAACTATAAAATTGACAATTTTTGCACATAAAAATTCATCGCTCCAAACTTTATACCCTGAATTCCAAACAAAAAAATAGCAGTCTTCACAAACTCCGGTCTAAAGTTCGGTTCGTAAACCTTATTTTTCCAAGGCTTCTCCATAGGAGAACTCAAAATTCTTGAAAATAAAACCCTTTCACCATTAACTCGTCATTACAGTCGATCCCGCCAAAGTACTGGCCAATGTGCTGGCCATCAAAGCCTCAGAATTGGCCGCAAAAGCTCTGCAAGAGTCTCCTCCTTGTACAAACGACAAAAAGCACGCGGAAAGTAGAGTAAAGGCAAGCGTTAGCCAAAATGAGAAGAACATCATGCGACGTAAATTTTGCCACCAAGGATCGTCTTTGTAGGGCAGGAGTTCCTCCAAGCTGAGGCTGCTAGAGAAACTTGAATAGAAGAAGTAAAAAAATCAAAATAGAAATTTAAAATATTAAAATATTAAAAATCAATTGTGATTTACTCATCGCCACAGAGTATAGGCTCATAATCCGCTGGATCCTTGGACACGTACACTATGTGGTTCCCGTTGCCATTGCAGAAACCGTTCAGCAGAGCGCTTCTCTCGTTGGCGGGCATTTTTTGTTAATTTAATTTTTTTATGGGGTACCACTTTTGACTTGTAACGAAATTAAAGCCAATTGTCGACAAACACTGCAAATAATTTAATTTTGCCTGTTTTGTGTGGTAATTCGGTAACTTATCTCACAGGTTAATTTCGTTCTATTCGCCGCAATGTTCCACTTTCAACTGAGACTTCTGCACCGGCTGCTCTAAACTAATAATAAGTTGGAAGACATTGGTTGCTCCATTGTTTTTTGGTATGCCTTCTGTGCTTTTTTTTTGTCATTTCCATTGTTATTATTGTTGTTGTTTTTGGCATAGTCAAGCTGTGGATTTTCCTGTAAACAACCTTATCTCGTTTGCTATGTGAGTGTGCTATAGCCGTAGATGCCTCATCCAACAACTCCCGCAAATTTTCGCTTTACCATCATCACCACCATCACAGAAAATGCGAAATCGTGTTTTGCGATTGTTTTCATTGTCTGCGATAAGGATTGCATTGTCTCGGAAGTGTTTGTTTGCTTTTGTTGTGGCTGTTTTTTTTTACTGGGCTCATCATCTGCCAATTGTGTCGCACACAGTGACCGAAGCGGTCAGTGGTGTGGTGGAGTTTATGCAATTATCTCGAAACCAGACTTCTTTGTTACATAAGAATAAAATGGTTGCATTTTTTTTTCTTTTGCAGGCAAGCGACTGATTTCATATTTCGGTTTTGCTTTGGTTTACATTATATTGCATTTTTAATCTTTTAATGTATTTTTTGACTGTGGCGATATTTATTATTTAATAAATTTAAATTTTTATTATCAGGAAATGAAAACAGCACTGATCTAGCGAACTCACGAAGAAAATAGCTTCGTCTCGTTTCGGAAAATGTTCCCAGTCGCTCACACTGTGATTTTGATCGATTGTAGTACAGCGAGTGTTTCCGGGTGGAATCCGTATTATTTTCTCTTATAGTATTAGTAAAAAAGTATTAGTAAAGCCACCTCTCAAATTTTTGGCTGGGTACATCCCTGGTCTGTGTTTTTTATCCTTATTATTATGGAACGTGGTACCACACCTTCAAGCATTAAATACGCGTTCCCACAACATGAAACATTTTTCCAAACTTAGCTTATGAAAAAAGTTTCTGATAGATTTCGAAAGACACACTCAGAAAAAAATACTATTAAATTTGGTCACAAACTATTGAAGTACAAGTAGAAACTAACTGAATCGGAAAAACCGATAAAAATTTTTATATAATCAGTTTTTTATATAAATTTCATTAGTTTTAACTATAGTTAGGTATATATCCTAGTGACCAAGTTTAAAAGATTTTTTTCCACAAATACAAAATCCCATTGACAATTTATTTGATTTTATTTTTTTTTATTTAGGTTAGGTTTTTCCATTTTTCATTACACACATGGACTTAACAGTTTTTTAAAATAACTTTTTTAAATTTATTTTCATTATTGATTTTTGTGTTTTTTTTTGTCTTGTTGTTCTTACAAAACTATTTTAAAACTATACATAAATTTATATAAATTTTTTGCTTTTTTTTTTTAAATATATATGTATATTAAAAACTAAATAATAAATAATATTCTATGAACTTATTCTTTTTTGGTTCAAGTAATTTCGAATTAAAGTACATAATTCAGTTGCTATACACATAAAATGATTTTGTTTGTTGTTGACATTATATTGTAGGACGTGTGTGTTTTGTGTGTGTGGTAAGGACGTACAAGTAAGACACAAATTATTTATATTTTAAATTTAGCTATATAACATGTTTAGTTTCTTCTTCGTTTTCAAATATTAATTTATATAAATTTAGTAAAATTTAATTGTAATTCACAATAAAGTAAATTTTAGCTGCTGTTGTTGTGGTCTGCATATTTTATTGTTGTAGTTTTTTTTTTGGTAACAATACACATATGTATAAACGAGTAGACAAATACATAGTAACAATTCGTAGAATAATGTAAATTGTAAAATAAAAAAATTTTAATTTTAATTTATTTTATTTTTGCCTTAATATTTTAAATGTTTATCGCTAAAACACATTTATGCTTAATAAAGTACATTTTGTTTGTATAGGAAACTGCATTTAGCCATTCTGTTCCACTATAAAGTATAGTTGTTCCGTTTTGTGTTAATTCTGTGCCTTTCATATTTTCTTTTGTGGATTTGTCAATTTTTACTTTAAATTTCCTTCTAATTTTTGGGACTTTTGGTGTTTTTAATAATAGTTTATTTCTTAAGTATTTGATTTCGTCTTAATTTTTTTGTACGGCAAATAAGGAAATCATTGCTCTGCATGTGATTGTGTGTGGGTATTTATTCTGTGTTCTCTCCCTTCTCGCTTAGTTGCAATAAAAATTTTAATTTATTTTCACATTTCGTTGAGTTTTTTTATATTTAGTTGTTTATTTTTGTTGTTTTGATTCCATAAACACATTTCATTTACCTATTTTTCACCCAAACAACATTAAAAACAATTTGAATACGCAATTAAGCGAACAAATAATTATTTTTATGTTTTAATAATCAATCAATATCAACAAATAATAAAGACCATCAATTGGTTTTTGATTGAAAAGTAAACAAATAAACAAACACAAAATAAATTGGTAATATTTATACTTTTTATGAGTATCTTCTTCTGGTTCTCTTTGCTAAATGATCATAATAGTTTATTTGCTATTCTTTATTATATTCCATATTCCCAGTCATAAGGAAAATAAATAAAAAGTAATATAAAATCAACGAAATGGCGTACTTTGAAAAAGTACTCAACAAAATAAATTTGGAAGCGCTTTTCATTTATTATTTTTGGTTCTCATTTTTTATCTTCTCTATAATATCCATAAAAATTTTCATTATTTTCGTACAAAAAAAAGTTTTCCCTTCGTATAAATGTTTGCATATAAATTTAAAACGACTGCGAAGACGCTAATTTTTTGTGTGTAAGGAATTGAAATGCTCTAGTAAATCAACATGAATTGGAAAATTTAAATACAAATTTCAAATGTAGTCAGTAGGCTTAGCTAATCGTTTGTTAGTAGCTTTTAATTTGACAAATATTTAAAATTTGATTCTACTCGAGGGTAGTTTTATGTATTTACGATAAGCAGTTATACTGGGAAATATATTTTCAGCTTTGAATGGTCCTATAAAGGGTTTAGTTCAGTTTAAGTCTACAAAGAGTATATTCGTAACATGTTTTTGTTTTCAATAAATCGTCTCCTATGCGGCAAATACCTCAAATATCTGACATTTCATATGAATTCTTATTATTTCATCTACTGGTGTATACCGCGCAATGCTTAGCAAATGACATAAGCTAGCATTTGCTAGACTCCTTGTTCAATATCTTTTTCTGTAATCCTTTATTTCTTCTATTAGGCTTCAATCCATGGAGTGGCTAGCTACTCTAAGTCTGTGTGAAATTCTTCAATGACTTTCAAAGCCATATTTTCTTCTGCTGGTACCTGGTTAGTATTCTCAACTTTGAATGATTTTGAATCGATTTATCTTCACTGTATTGACGAGTTTTTTTTTTATTTAAATTGTTAATTGATGCTTTGCAATTTTTAGTTTTAGCTTCCTCTTGGTTTGAGTAATTTTAAACTTTCCTTTCATTCCCTTTGTTCTATGGCTTAATATTGTCTTTTAGTTTAGAGATACTTTTACTTTAATTTACTACTTAAAATGTTTTCTTTTTATTTGATTTTATATTAAGTGTAGTGGTTATGCTCTGAAATCGATTTATGCTAGTTTCATGTAGTATTTGAGTTGATTTTGATTTATGGTTTTGTTTTCTTTCTTTTTTTTTTTATAAAACTACAAAGACTGACTGCTTTCTTATAAATATTTTTATGTTCCCTATAAATGTATTTCATAGTGAAAGTTATGAGAAATAGTATAGTATTGAAATGAAGTCAAAAATGGAGTGGTGAAATATTATAAAACTAACAAAAATCAAAATGAAATAAAACTCAAGAAAAGAAGCCGTTTTGGTTTTTAAATTTAAAATTTTTATTAAATTTAATGTAAATTATAGATTTTAAAATTAAGTTCATATAAATTACAAATGAAACGAAACAGTATTTTTTTTTAAATAAAGCTAAAGAACAACACAAACGTGGCGCATTTTTTTCCATATATTTTAAGAATATTATTATTTTCTTTTAAGTTTAACAAAGTTTTGGCATTTATTTGTTTACATTTTTTGTTTTGTTTTTTTTGATAATATTAATTAATTAAATTATTTTATTTATAATTATTTAACAATATTTTCAGTTGATAATTTCATAAAATTGCTTGTAAAAATATTTACACGACATTTTAACAGGAGAAAATTCAATTGAAAGAATAAAGTGCATACAATTGGTGTTCCAAACGAGCAGCTGTGTGTGTTTGCGTACGGGGATTCGTTCAGTTCACAGATACAATTCACCCTGTACTTAGTGACTTTTACCACTGAGAGCTCGATTTAACAGTTTTTGAAGAGCAGATAAATAAATTATCATTTTGAGATGGTAGATAACCTTGATCCTGTGAGCCGAAATGTGCCTAACATTAAAAATTTGCAATGAAAAAAAATAGTAAAAGTTGATAAAATCCAAGAGTTTTTCTAATTGAAGAAAAAGTAATGGTTTTACACTGTTCTTGGTGTATCTACAAGTATCTAAGAAAATCTAACCGCACACACAACTGCTAAAGAAAATATACGAATTTACTAAATTATGGTTTGCAAAATTATTATTATGTATTTCTTTTTAAATAATTACAACAAATTATATTATTTGTTTGGTTTTTTTCTTCATGTTTTTGTTTCTTACAAATTATACTAATGGAGTATTAAAAGGATTAAAGTTGTAACTTTATTTATACTTTTAATATATTTAAGTTTTAACTTAAGCACAGACGTGGCGAAAATTGGACTAACACTAAAAATATATATTTTCATTTATTTACTTTATTTTAACAATTAGAAATAAAAAAATTATTTACTTCTTTGTATCGTTCTTTCTTTTCTTTAAATGGCAAGTTATAAAAATTGCTTTTATTTGCTTTGCGGCAATAATGAAAAGGATAAATGTATTGTACAATATAAATGAAAAGGAAAATGAAAAGAAAAACAAACAAAAAAATTAAGTAGTTTGCGTATTTATTTGAAAAAGAAATCATAACAAACAAATAATAAAAGAAATGAAAAAGGGCATAATTTACATAACACAACATAACAAATAATAAAAATAAAATGGTTTTTGTATAAAAAAGAAAACCAAATAAACAGTAGAACAACCGATAGTAATATTAATATTAGGATGGAAAAATTGAAACATTTACTATTACTTAAATTAACAGTAGCATTAATTGTATGAATTAACGTAGACATTATTTCATTAATTTATGTATAAATAAATTAAATTTAATAATACAAATCTTTTGCGTAAGTTTTTGTTTTAAATTCTTTCTTTCTGTTTTCTGAATGGTTTTTGTTTGTTGTTTTTATCGGTTTGCATTCATGAAAGTTTTTGTATTTTCTTTTTTTTTAGCAGTTCAGATTTCATCATCAACATTTCTAATTAATTTTAGTATTTTGTTATTGTTGTTGTTGTGGTTTTGGTTTTCGTTTTGCTCTTAGCATTTTCCAAAAGGTTCTAAAATTTCCTCAATTTTAGCAAATTCTTCTATAACTTTGTTTAATGTGTTTGTTTCTCTTTGGGGTTTTTGTGAATGAACTAACATGTGTGTGTGTGTGTTGTGTTAAAGAGTATACTCCTTTTCCCATTTGGCAGCGTCCCATCCGCTTAGAAGGGCCCAATAACGCCGTACACCTCCAAACTGCTCGCAACCAAGTAGATTACCCAGAGACCAAACAAAATGGCACCGCTGATGTATTTGATTTTCACGGGACCGCCCAGTTCACCGCCAACCTTTTTGCTGCGACGCAGCAACAGCACTAGAATGGCGATCAAGGCCTCCGAACAGTAGAGCGTCACCGAAAATGCCAAGCTGTCAAAGAAATTCAATTATTATTTTCCATTTTTTTTTGCTCAGACGCTCATTGTGAACTTACGATCCCGGCTGTACTTCGAAGACATTGCCATGCGCCTCGTGATAAATGGCCGCTATGGTCCACGCCAATCCAATACCAAGGAAGACATTGACAGCATTACTTCCGGTCACATTGCCCACACTGGCGTCGGCGTATTTATCCTGTATGGCAGCAACTTTACTGGCGAAAGTATCTGTGAAATTGGGAAACAATCTTTGTATCAGATTCAAAAATATGTTTGCTTCAATGCCCTGTTAGACCGTCCCAGGATTATTGGGTATATGAAAAAAAAGTTACTCATACGCCATGTTGTAAACAAACAAATTCACTGTAGTGAATGGTCTACAATGACCTTTTGACAATGACTTTTCGAAAGCGCCATCACATCGTTAGTGAGAACCCCACACTAATTTATTTTTTTCCATAAGTGGAATCGGAAGCACACAATTTTAATTAAAAATAAAAAAACTGGATAGCGATTATTTTGGAAATTACCATAAAACATTCCATGTCGAATTGCAATTAAACATTGAACTCACACACAAATTGTGATAATTTTCTATGGTTTCCAATTAAACAAAAACAAAATAGGCTCCACTAAATAACTACACAGCGGATGTTTATACTTCAATTAATAAATTGGGCAAATGTGGCAGCAGAACTTACCTGGTATACTGGTGCCGAGCGCTACAAAACAAATGGCAGTGACTGCATCCTTAATGCCGAGTGTGCAACCGAAATGTGATGCCACATCGCCGATGATGGCCGTTACTAAACCAATAGCCGATATCGAAACTACGAAGCACAAATAACCGCCAGCGATATCTGTCGAAAGGAGAAAATCCGTTAGACAAGAGAAGACAATTGAGATGAAGTAGGGCATTTGAGCCAGTTCATATGACTGGCTTTAACTATTTTTCAATTGGTTGCATAATGTTGAGGTGAATTGAATTAGCGTAACATCACCTGGGCTAAATATTTTCTGAATAATTCAATTGAAACCAAAAATTCAACAGCACGTGATCTACACACACTAATTGTGCTAAGGGGAGACCCTCTCCGATATGAAAGTTCTTCTATCCCCTGGGTAAGGTAATGTAGATAGAGTATGAAAGTGACAGCACCTGTTGCTCCTGATGTTGCCCTGGCCCACGCTAATTGAGTGAACCCTTTTGTTAAATGCTTTGGGTTTGCCGCAAGTCACGTCACATTTGCAAAAACAAAATGTGAAACACGAAAATCACATGCCGAGCGAGAAGGAGTGCATAAAGCGGGCCTGTCTGGCTTTTAGCCTGCCACAAGCTGCTGCTGCTGCTGCCAACATGATGGAACAACAAACGAAATTATAAAAAACAGTTCACAAGGTTCACTTCATCAGACTGTTTGCTTTTTTTGTGGTTTTTTTCTTTTTTGGTATTTGCTGTGGTTTGTTGTTGTTTGAGAATTTTTGAAACGCTTTTGACATAGTTGAGTAGGCAAAACTTTGTTCACACTCTCTCCTATTTTCTGGCTTGTTGATTTTTTTTTGTTTTTCTTTCGTTGTTGTTACAATTTCACAAATCCTGAGTCCGAACAAATCCGCTTTCGGCAGGTTTTTGTTTAAATGATTGCATGCCTCCGGAGGATTATGACTACCTCACTCATGCACTTACCTGTTGGTGGGATGAACGCGAACAATATTTTCCAGAATACCGTAAGGAAATGCATAACGTAGTCGCCGCAACTTGGCGTCACTTCTTCGCGATCCTCGCCGTCACCCTCTTCGCCACCATCATCGCCTGTCGATGCGAAATAAAAATGCAAATTTAAAATATGATAGAAGCACATTCACTTGGCATAAAAAATAAATATAAAAAGAAAAATTAAAATGAAAATGAGAAATAAAAAAACAATGTGCACTTTACCGGCGCTAACTGTAAGCGCTTCCACGAATTGCTCCTTCCACGAGGATGTACCAATTAACAAGGATGCGTTGGCTCTTTGGACGAGTTTATCCACAGTATTCTGGAAAACGAGATTGGATTTAATTGAAATGGAATTTACATGTTGGCACTAATTCATTCAACTTCACTACGAAATTCGGGCATATGCATTATTCATAAGAGAATCATTTAACAGAATTTTTTATTTAAAAAATGAATTATTTTCAGTTTTATTTATAAATAAAATATTTTCGCCATTTAAGGCAATCAGATTACTCACTTTCACAAGCTTATAATTTCGTGATTTTTTTCATTTCATTTAAATTAAACCAATAGCAATCGTTGAATTACACCTTAACAGTAAATACCACAAGGCATTGAATTGCCAATTATTATTTGGGAAAATTACAAGCAATTAAAGTGACACTACAACACACCAGACAGTACTACATTCAAATGACAATTGTTTCGCCTCTCTGACTTGCCCCCCTGGCTGAAAATCTGACATAAAGGTTAATTAAAACATTAACTTCTGTGTCTCACTTCGGTCCCACCCCGATGGCTGTAGTTGAAGGGACAATTGCAGTACGTAATTACTTTGTAACGATGGCGACTATCGAATTAATCTTCCTGTCATTATGGTCATGCAATTAAACTTGAAAAGAGTTTTTAATTATTGCAGTTTGGATTGTGGATTGTGCATCAAAGGGGGAGACCAGGGAATGGCAAATTATAAAACTTTATTTTGAATTGTGAGTACTAATTTAAATTGGTTTAGGAAAAGTCTGCAGGTTGGACCGATTCGTAAGTTGGACCACTACAATATTGTTATTATTCTACAGTGGCTAATTTTTGGTACAGAAGATGACGAAAAACAGTTGACTGCATAATTAATGGACATTTTTTTTGACTATTTCGTTTTGAGCAGCTTACATCCTATGAGATTTTAGGCAGTTAATTTCAACAGTTCCCTGAGTACGAGTTTCCGACTTTATATGAACCCTATTCTATGTTGGTTTTTGAACACTGCCAAGACTGTAGCGTCCAAATAAACAAGTAAGATGCAATAAAAAAAACAAAAATTGTATAACTAAAAAAAACAAAACTATGTCCAGCATACGCATCTCTCCCCTACGTAATTTAGAGTAATTACAGAACAGTTTATATTTCCATAAAAATATATTTAATTTGAATTGTCTCATTGTGCAGTAATATGCACACATTAAACATTGGGGATTGCAATAATCATCGACACAGAATTTCTAAAGCTTACAACATAATTTGAAAGCTTAAAGTTTACCAACTCATACCTTCATCATTCCCTAACCCATTACACTTGAGCATTTCGCCTCATCTCTATGAAGGGGGGGGGGAGACAATACTCGTACGACTTTAACACATTCACACCCCAAATACTTGAACGAAAATTTGTTTCAAAGGAAGATGTACTCTCTTTCGAGGGCAATGGTGATGAGGATGATGGCGATGATAAACAAGCCACCGTAGCTGAAGCGACATTTGACTAGTGTATCCAAGGGGAGATTGATATGGTGAAATGATGAAGGCAGCGGTTAGGTGGAAAGCAGGAGACGAGCCGTCAGCTGGGTAAACAAGTGTGAACGAGAAAGCCAGGAGTGGTGGTGGTCCGCGTTCAATGTTTGATGAAGCAGAAACACTTGATATTTTAGTTTTGTTTACACCATGCCCCAGTTGAGCGAAGACACACGCACACATATGCACACATACACGCATTCTGAAACACCCATTCAGAGTCGCACGTAAAATACTTTAAGGAATTTATGCTATTTAACAGCGACTGTGTGCTTCTTCCTTTCAACTCTTAACTGTTTATACTGTTTAAGTTTATGTGTATATATATTCGTGTGTTCATGTGTCTGTGTTAATACATATATTTCTCGCATTTGAAGTGTATGTGTTTGAGCTTAAGCATATGTGTTTTGGCTCTTGATTAAAGCAATAAAATGCTAGCTTTTATTAACCTGTCTGCATATTGTTGGGTGCTTAAGTGTTAGTCAAGTTAATGAAATAAAGGATTTTCATATTTTCACATATAGACAATCATGTGTGAGTTCTTCCATTGTTGCACTGGAGCAGTTGTTTTAAGTGCTTTCGTTCGACCGGGTTTAAGTGTTATTATGAACATTTATTTCATTAACAAATACAGTCGAATGACGAGAGTGGGCTTACGGGAATGGAGTGAGTTGTTTAAGCACCTAATTAAGTACTTTAAAGCTGTGAATTACTTAGCATGTTTCTGTCGGGTGTGTAAGTCTAAATGTTGACTATGTCAATTGTGGCAATTAAGGGTGGTAATGAAAACTCCAAATGGAATTGGGGAATATCAAGGAAGTTGAGTTGATTCTATGTTGTGAAACACTTATTAGATTCTCGGTGATAATATTGTAATTTATCTTTGCATGAAGACCAACTCTACTGTTAACTTATATTCCTTCCACTCACCTTAAATTCCTTACTCTCTTTGACTCGCAGTTGTGCTCGGACATAGTCGCCATTCTTCGGCCGTCCCAACAGTGCCATCTTGTCCTCCTCAGTGAGCTCCTCTGGAGGTTTCAACTCGGCATTCTGTATGAGTCCTGCCAATTCATCGTCTGCACGAACATGATGATGGTGAAGGGAGCGTAAAGTAAATTCAATTAACAACCAAAATTTAAAATATTTTCCATTAAAAATAATATTCTGTTGTATGTATTTATATATATTTATAATATTTATAATAGTGTTAGAAAAAATATTGACAAAAAGACACACACACAAGAAGACAAGACAAGAAAGAAAGAAAAACTTTGTACAAAAACATCAAATGAGTATCAGGACAGAACACTGAAAAATATAGTGGGTAGAAAACCCATAAAAAAAAGACACAAATTTTCCAAACGAAAAATTTTAACTTGAGAAAGAACGAAAAAAATAAATCATAACAGAAATGACATACTTAATATATACAACGCAACGAAATAATCATCACAAACGCTGACGTAAGCATGCAGAGGACTTCGTTCTAGGAGGTGCTGGCTACTCTGAAACCCTTGAAGTGGGTACATACGACTTTTTGTTTGGTATTTTTTTTTTTTTTGCTTTAGTTGTTGTTGCTTTAGTTTGCCAAATCTAATTAGGTTCTAGTTAGCAGTCATAATGGTGTTTTCACAATTTCGGAAATAGAAGAAATTTTCGAGCTGAACTTTGAGTGACCGGCCATAAGCAGGAGTGACGTGTAAAAGATTAAAAGGATAATTGGAAAAGAGAGTGTGTACGCTGTAGTAAGTTTATTTTATACAAGGAAAGTGCTAAATATCACTACTGGGCAAGTATGTACTGAGAGGGTGTGAATTTTCGAATTATTTTAAATAAATCCATTTCTTATCAAATTGTGGATTTATGTCCCTTGTCTTTATGGCTGGTCATTCAATTGCATACGTTTGATAGCAGAAGATTTGCAACATTTTCGGTTTGGTATTAGGTAACCAGCAAAGAAAAGCGTTGCGTGACAACATAAAACATACGGTTTCCAGAGAAAAAAAAATTCGAAAAATTTAGCAATAAAATGAAAATTCTCGTTTAATTGACATTTTACTTTTGCACACGACCAACTGAGAGATTTTAAAACATAAAATGCTAGACAAAAATAATACATTCTTTGGAAATATAACATCAAGAAAATATAAAAAAAAACATTTGCCAAACACCCTGTATTAGGAGTAATTACACCATACGACACAAGTTTAGTACCCAATAGAAATTTCTATATATTCTGAAAGTAGAGCTAGAAATAATGGATATTTTGTCCGGTCAGACAAGTTTTCACGTTCAAGTCGGTTGGTTTTTAAACAAAATTGTATTAATATTACTCATACGCCTCATGTGGCACTCACACTCATTTGTATGAATTATTTCCACAAAACATTTTTTGATGCTGAGTAAAAACTGTACGACGAGGTAAAATCATCTTTTGAATCTAAATACCATAAAATAATGTTAATAGAAATGGCTTATAACGACCATACTTCCAGAATACATAGGAATTTTCGTAGAATTTTGTCGAACGGTGTTGTATTTAATTCAATAGACGCTATTATCAATATCATTCTTGTTAGTTTCATAGTAATGTACTTCGATATTTATATAACAACTTCCTCGAATAACATTCAATTCACTTAAATCCTTCCCAGGTTTAAAGGGAAATTTTAGTATCCAGTGGAATGTGCACTTACGGTTTCAAAATAGTATTGAATAATAAAAATTCTAACGATTTTACGCCTAACTATAGGGTAACATAAGGTGAAGTGGAAAACGTTTTAAATAAAGTCAAATCACTGCAGATTTCTGAATTACGTTTGAAGACGTCTTGAGCGCTTGTATGGAGTTCGGGCAAGGTTGGCTGAGTCAGCTGATTTCTACGCTACATTTTTACGTCCTTTATACAAATGTATGAATTATTAACCTGCGAAAAATCTTCTAAGATGAATCTACAAGCAATATGTACATCAATCATATTCTGCAGAGTTCCACTATTGCTGTAATATTCTGATGAAGGATCACAATTGTATCCTAAGGGCATACGGTTACCAGTTCAAAATTTTACTCCTACATTTATAAGGCCCTAATGTACTTAAAAGAATTGGTATTATAGCATTTCACAAGAATTATAAAATCCGTCTTGTGATATTTTCCTACAAAACTGACAACATTTGGAGTCACAAATAGACTTAATATTTTACTGTTCAGGGTGTTGGCTTCAATATAGAAACAAATAACACTAAACACTAGAAATTCACTCAAGATACGCATAAGAAAAGAGTACACAAAGAAATCATTACAACTAAACTGAAAACTAGAAAAGTTAAGAAAGGAAAAAAAAATAAGTAAATAAATAATCATATTTTCGCACTTAATGAAAATTACTTACAAAGTTGATTTATAGTGTGTTTTTTTGATTCGAATTCGATTTCGAAATACAGAAGCGATGATGATTGATTTTCGTAATTGATGCGTATGGGTTTTTTGTTCAATTGCAAAAATTCAAATCAATTTGTCAATACGATCAAACGAACAGACGTGAGATGTTATCACGTTTTTTTTTTTTTTTGTTGGTTTTGCATACACAATAAGTAACCATTCAAATAAGATCGTTACATTGTTTTTTTTGTACAGATTTATTTGCAGTAGTAGTAGAAGTAGTGGTGGTAGTGGTTTTTTTTTTGTGGTGTTGATGGTGGTGGTGGTAGTTCGCATACACGGCAGTAGAAGAAGCCCATTTAAATGATACAAGCGAGCGAGATACAAGCATTCAATTCACAGTCCGAAAATGTTCCAAAAATGTTAAATTTCAGTTAAAAAATTAAATATTCTTTATATTTTTGTTTTCAATTCAATTTTTTACTTTAATTTGAAAAGTCGAAAAAGGTAAAAAATTTTTACTAAAAATAGATGAAATAGATGAGTTCAACAAGTTTCCTTTATTTTAATAAGTACTAAGTAGTTTTTGAAAAATCAAATTTGGTGACGTTCACGCAATTAAGAAAAAATCTTTCTTTTGAAGTACTCGAGAGACAAAAAAGCGCAAGATTTAATAAAAGGGTTATTTCAAAAATTACAAAAAGTACAAAAAAATTAAAAATTTTAAATTAAATATTAAATGAATCAACTACAGAGGAAGTGGCAACACTGAGAGCTAGTGAATTGATGGCAAAATACAAAGGTGAAAGATGATAGATGTGAGAATACAAATAAAATATATATAAAGTGTGTAAAATGAGAAGCGATGATGGAAAATTTTTGAATACTTTTTGGTCTTCTTAAGGCTTAAGAATATAATACAATTTAATTTGATTTTCTGATTTTAATACTAGGCGAATTCCCTTTTCGTAGCTTTTCGAAATCACAACATACACATAATCAAATATTCGATATGAAATTTGCTATTCCATCAACCTACAACAGAAAAGGCTACGAAGAGAGAATTCCCATTCCAGTTGGCCAAACTTTCGTTCTAACTTTCCTTGACGGCGCAAGGTGTTCGACAAGTTATTCGACAAGTCTTGATAATGCTCCGTGGACGACAAGTAGAACGTCAAAGTCTTACAGTTGGTCGTGCATTAGGGTATTGTTTGTATGAATTCACCTCAACACTGTGATCTTAACCAATTGATTAAAGTTTGTGTGATGCAGTAAAGTGTAAAAAAAAAATACGTTTTTACATGAGTTTTTGACCTTCAAGTTTGTGATAAAATATGTACCACTTTGCAGGAGTTTGGAGTGATGGGTGATTTCGCCCTTCAACCATGCATGCATTAAGCTCTCATGGGTCCTGGGCTATCACGTAATAATTAAGGTGGGCACCTATTTTAGCAATGAGCCATATAATAGCCTTCAGCCATTACTACTTTCAACCATTACTACATAGTAGTAATAGTTTTAAAATATTGAATTGGATTATTTCTCATAAATAACATAGATTTTATTAATTTGAACAATGGAAGAGAGTAATTTGTGCCGAAATTACGAATGAGCGCCAAATTGGTTAATTGTCTTGCTGAGTGCGAACGTGGTGAAAGACACTGCAATTTGACAATTCCCGGAATAAACTCCGATTTCTGTCTAGACAAATTGAAAGGTAAAGGACTCGAAGACACAACATAATGTCGCTCAAATAGTTGGAGTTATAGACACTGTTGCTCTGGCGTTTGTCGAAGATTTGGAGGGCACTGGTTTGGCTTGTTTAAGTTTATCGCCAAGGATTCGTTTGATAAATCACTAGTGTATCTTTAATGTTTTTACATGGTCTTGTACGTATCGTGTGGGATGTCTTAAAGACATGGCCAACTGGAATGTTCAATGCTATTAAAATTTTTAAAAGAAAGTAAAAAATTGTTCATTTTCATTCTAAAAATTATGTTTTTCGTGAAGGTTTCATGTATGTTGTGTATGTTAAAATAAAAAGAATAAAAAAAAAAGTATTAAATTTCCAAAAAATTTCAAAAATGTAACCGCATTCAAAAGTCAATTAGTAGTTAGTTATATTAGTAATAAAAGCTTTGTACATCATATTTATAAATTTATTAGTAATGATTACAATACAAAATACCAACACTTTTCAAATCGATTCGTTTCTTTAATGGTTACTTGTGAACGTGAATTAATAATAAAAAGGACACAACACCGCAGTTTGAATACTCAAGGCAAAAATGCACTCGTCCATGAAGGAGTTTTGCAAATTCAAACCCTTATGAAGTTTTTATTTAATATTTTATATTTATTTGGTGACGAGAACACACACACAAAATAATTAAGATTTGCTAATTAGGAATGTAGTAGAATTTAACTGAAATGACGACAAATTTTTTAGAAATATATTTTAGGAAGTTATACAAAATAAGTAATTTCGAGTTGATATATAATTTTTTTTTTTGGACAAAGACATACGCAAAACTTGATGTTTTTCAATTTAATTTGTTTACATACCGAAAAACTTGTTCAGAAACTTAAATGCATCCTTTTTAGTGCTACTATCTGCGAATGGGGAGGGTTGCGGAAAAAAAAAACGAAATTGATGGTGTTTGTTTAAAATAAATTTCTGTGAATCGTTTAAAGTTTATGATTAGTATGTAATGCAATGAAGGGGGTTAAATAAAATTTAAAACTTAAAATAATTCAAAAAAACTAAAGCATATATGGGGAGAGTAGTAGCGAATAGAAGGAGTAGGGGCTTTAAAAGGAAAGTAAAACAATTTACATAATTTTTGTACATTCCTTCTGATTCGCTTCAACTCTTCCACAAAATAACTTTAAAATCTTAGATGACAAAATGAGTTTTGGTGGGTTTTTAGGTTTGTTTTTTTTGGGGGGTTGGGTGAGAATTTGTGCAAGTTGCGCCAACTAATTGGGTAAACGAAAGCCTTGAGGCGGGGCGAATCACAATCACAGCACGAAACTACTTGTGGGATTGGTTTTGGTTTTTGCTTTTGCTGTTGCTTTTACTACTACAAACTACTGTTCTGTTTTGCATACAAAATATTTTTTATTTGTGTGTGACATATAAGGGGACTTCACTACGGAGGAAGGCTTTGGCATATTGGTAAGCACAATAATTGTTTTGGCAAGAAATAAAATAAAATAAAAGAAAACAAATGAACTAAAGGAACTTAAAGCCTTAAAATTGTACAAACAAAAACTTCAATTTACATATTTTTTTTTTAGTAACATTTAAAGAAAAAGTGCGCCGCATAATTTCATATTCAAAATAAAAATAATAAAAAAAAAAACGTAAGCTACTTGCAACGCAAAAAGTAATTTCAAAAATTAAAAAAAATCATAAAACAAAATTTCTGTTTCAATTCCATTTTGTTGCACTTTTTTGGTCGATTTTTGTTTAATTTTTTTTTTAATTAATAAAACAAATTTTTTTATAATTAAAATTTTCTTTTCAGTGTAATTGTGTACGTTTCATTCGAATTATTTGTTGTTTTTGTTGTCTTTTTAAATTTCATTCCATTTTTAAATATATTGTATATCAAAAATATTTGTTTGTTTTTTTATGTTCAATTGCATTAAAATTAATAATAAAAATTTAATTTTTACTGAAATTCATGGTAGATACTAGAAGCAAATAAAGAGAGACGAAAGAAAAAGATACAAATTCATTTAATTCTTCGGTTTTGCAGTAAAAAAAAGTATATATATATATATATAAAATAACTGCAAATTATTGCAGTTAGTTCTTCGGTTGGTAGATGTGGTTGAGATAATTACAAGACGAGAGAGTTGGGTGCATATGAGTGTTTTTGGGTGTAATTATTATATTTTTTTTTTGGGGGGTAAGACCTTTTTTAGAAGAGGTGAGATGGCCGGGGGTGGTCAGTGGCGTGTGGATAAGGGGCGGTTGTTATGAGGCTAGGCTGAGTTATGGAAGCTTTCGTAATTACCTGGTGCCATGACGGGTGCGCCGATGTTCACATAGAACAGGATATCCTTTTCGTAGCTGCCTTCCTCAATGACGGCCACTTGAATAATCTTTCTGGAAAATAAAAAGAAAGGAGAGAAAATTAAAGACTTGCGAATGTGAAAGGTTTTGTACAACAAAAATCAGTTCTGCTTCACTTGAGTCTACTTGAGTCTAGTACGAGAATTATATTCGAAATGCGCCATTTCATTTGGTTCATACAAAGTTAGAGTCAGCCTAGTGTCCATATCTCTCTTATCCTTTATAAGAAGATTAACGATTTTCTTCCATGGTTCTGTAAACTTTTAAGTCCTGTGGTTGCGAACTACATACACGTCAGTGCTAAGAATTAAAGTATCTGACGAATTAAATTTTCTTTCTCTTTTTCAAAGAAATTATAAATTAAATAAATTCATTTGGCATTCACATAACCAAAGTTAATAATCCTCATAAACACCACAAATAGTTCCAAAAAAGTTCCCAATTTCAATGCAAATTTAAGCCACTTAAAGTTAAACTTTTCCCAGTCAAATACTCGCCATATCAATATGCATAAATACACACAGACCATGCCACGGTCAGTGCTACTTTCGCTTAAACTCCATTTGAAAGTCAAAACTAACTTCACCCCAAGGGCTTTGGAATATAGGAAAATAACAAAATAATAACAGAACTGCCAACCGAACCAAAAGGAAAAAAAAAATATTATGAAATGGAAACTATTCGATTCGATGCGATACGTTGCCTCCTTGAATTTGAAATTTAAAACCAAACCAAACCGAAGCGAACCGAAAGCGAACATAAGAAACACCACCACTTGGACACTCTTTCCTTTCGCTTTTGCCTCATTACTATGCAAATTGCAGTGCAATTTTTCGTTTTATTTTATTTGCAAAAGCATTTTTCGATTTTTCTTCAAACAATTCTTGGAAAATCCGCGCTCATGCATATATGTTAGGTGAGTATGTGTATTTGTGTATATGTGAGCATTTACACGTGTGCATATATTCTCACCAAAGACAACCGCCACCGGGCTGGGCCACCCGTTGGCCCTGGTGTTGCCGATTAGGCTAGTTTCAAATATTTCAGACATGAATTCCACTTACACCCAAGTCACTTTGAGTGATTGCTACAGTCCACTGAGAAATAAAAACCAAAAAAAAAAAATATAATAAAAATGGCGGTGGTGTCTCTTTGACTGGTGGTAGTGGTAAATGTTGCTGAATTATAAAATCAATACCTGCAGCACAAGTTAGACCATCAACCATTTACTTTAAACACTTGCAATGCTCTATCGACTGCTGTACGGCACTTAAGAGAAATAGGAACAGAAGTAGCAACAACAAAAAAAAATACAAAAACGTAATCACCATAGAGTGCTTACATGGACAGCGGCGATAAAGCAAAAAAATACAACAATAATAAAATAACTATTCAATAGAGGCGGAAATCGAAAAGTAAAACTAACGGCATCAGAGCAAAAGTCAAACTAACAACAGTAGAGTGTCCAGCGAAAAGGAAAAGAGCGCGTGTGCCATTGCATCAATTTTGCTTTCAATCAAATGCAAATGAGACGTCAGCAACGACAATATTTCTGAATAGCTTTAGGTTATGGTATGCATTAGTAATTGACTTTTATTTCCTTTTCCATTTCAGTGCAATTTCATGGAAAGCTAAAAAAAAAATAAATATGAAATTCTTCGAAAATTCCAAGCTTAGTTTCTGCTTTGGTGCAATTGAAAATTGATATGAGTACTTTTCTGTGTTCTATTTTTAACATCACTCATCAATAATTGAATTCACTTTAGTAAAAGTTGCATTCTGAGTTGCAATGGAACGTACACGCTGACGTATACGTGATATGGTTGTAGCTATTACCCAATGGCAGCAAAATGAAAATGAACCGCAACTGCACGTGTTTATTACTCATCTATCAATCGTTTGATAATGGTTAAAGTATACCTTTGAAGAGTTGTGTATATAATTTGCCTAACTTTAGGGGGGTGGGAAGGGTTTTTGAATCAATAAGTCTTTGCATATTAATATTTGCCACTACTACCCTTGAGGGAGATACTTGATGAAATTAATATGGGATATATAAACTTTAAATACAGATTGTCCGCCATTAACATTAACTGCGAAAAATGGTTTCAGTTTGTGAATTCGAGTTGTGTACTTCAAGAAGTAAATAGTCCAACGAACTAGGTCACTCAACTGAGTTAGTTCGGTTATTTTAATGAACTTTACTCACTTGGAGAACATTTCATGGTTGAACTAATCAATTTTGAAAACAAATACGCCTTCTCTAGACTCGATGTTGGGCCATAAAAATGGAAACAACAAATGTTTGCCAAAGACTATGGTATTTTTAATACACTTGACATCGACTTTGTCATGAAATATGGAGTGTGGTGAGGGCGTGTAAGGTACAGCGTGTAATCATCTGTCATGAAATTCATGACAGATGGAACCAGTTTAACTAAACTAGAAATTTACTAGCGGGAGCTAATAGATTTGATCATATAATTTAAAAATATTTTCTAACAAATTTTGGATTCCTTTAAAAATTATCCTTATTGCTATGGTTTTTTTTTCGATCACGCTCGTTACGAACTGAGGGTGCAATGGGTACACAGAAAAAAAGTAGGTACATTTAAACGAAAACGACAGTTAAATATGTATATGACCTTTCAATTAAAACGATGAAAAAATTGTAATTGCTCAAAGTGCCAAACGCGATTAAAAAATAAAATCGCTTCCATACAGCAACGTTGATTAGCTCTAACGTATCAACGTCATAACTTGCTAATAAGCAAAATTGGAAATTACACCGCCATGGCGTATACGTAGCACTCAAGCAATTAAAATCACTCATACGCCATGTTGGCCATCGCATTCACATTCATAGCTTATGACATTTGAACCGTTGCAATCGACTGACTAACCACCCTTTGCCAGTCGGCACATGCCACATTAAGGTTGGTACGCTCCTTGCATTCGTTCGGTCACTGCCACTGCCACTTATGCAATTAAACAGCTACCATTTGTAGCAGTTTGCTCGATTGACCAGCTTGTTGTAATTTAATATTGGCATTATTTTTTCACTTAACTGCCGACATGATTTTATGCAAATTTTCACCTGATTTCTCATAACTCACCAAGGCACGCACATGTGGCCACTAACAATTTGTGGCCTTTGCAATATTCGGAAACGCCAACAGCAGTAAATGCGGCAAATGTACCTACAAATTTTTGTAATTAGAAAAGGGAAAAATAATGCCGGAAATTTTCACAATCTATCAGCCATCTTTGGCAACAGAAACAGGCATGTAGTTTTGATGGAGTTTGTGATATGTGGGCGGTGTGGCTTTACTGGTCGTCACCTTCACCTGATTTTAGGTTTTAACTTCTACGAGTTTTGCATGTGCGTCGTAAATGCAAATTTGAAAATTTTACTTTTCTTTCAAATTGTGTTTTTTGCTGCTGATTTCTTTTTTTTAGCTAAAAATAACGCCCGCTTATTAAGTTGATGGTTTTTAAAGTAAGCGCCCGGCAGGTTTTAATATATACTTACACTTTTTTTTTTCAAATGAAAATGTAAAACTTTTGCCGTTGACACGCAAAAGTGAAATTGTATTTCAAGTCACTTTGCGGAAGGTGTAAGTGTGTGCGGCAAGGGAAGTTCTTTATAATGGTCTTAATTAAAATTACATTATCTGCAAGTAAAGTTTGGTGTGTGTGTGTGTGTGTATGTGTGCGTTGTAGGAGCACAACATTTTAATTAAAATAATGTTAAAGTTTTGGTGGTGCCTGCCGCCTTAAAGGGGGCAAAGCGAAAAAGGATTAAATTAATTCAGGCGCTGATTTCCTCTTGTCAGCCACAAACAGTGAAGTGAAATTGAAAATCAATTAATCAAATTATAAATAAGAGATTCGTGATAAATGCGAGGAATGGATTTATCAGAAAGGAATGTAATTTATCAAAATTTTCATCACAGAGGGATTAGGGTGTTCAAGTTAAAGTAAGATGACACATTGTCCGAAAGTTGAGAGAATTATTTCGTTTGACAAATCCCTTGGATTTTCTTCGTATCCCCAAATTTCTACACAAACGTCAAATTTCCTGTGGGCCACCTCATCTTCATCATCGTCATTATGTGCCAGCAGATAAATGTCTAATTAAAATTGTATGCAAAAAGTAACGCATGAGTCCAATTCGGATATTTACTTTGTGGCATGTAAAATATTTCAGAAGAGAAATACAACAACAAAAACACCAACACAACAAAAAAAATACATTTCAGGAATGCGACGATGATTTGGTATTTCAGTCTAGCAAAACGCCCCTGAATATGAATCAACCGCATGAAGGCAAAAATAAAAGAAGAAAAATAGAAGAAATAAATACAAAAACAATGCCACTAAATTGAAATGAATGAAACGGCGATTTGTTTATGAAATCGAAAACGAATAGCAAAAAATTCTAAATGGAATATTCGAAATACGAAAATTAATGTGTGTTTGCGAAAAAAAACAACGGGAAAAAAAATCAGTAAGCAACACCAAAAAAAAAGAAGAAGAAATTTCAAACAGATTTATGAGCTGCGCTAGGATTTGCTGGTGAAAAAAAATGTTTCGAATATTTCAACATGTAGCACACACAGACACAGAAAAGCCAACACTTATACAATGACATTTGCCCGCACTTACGCAGCCTAGACAACAACAAAAACGATAGCAACAAGAACAGTGACAGCAACGGCTACAAAAACCAACAGCAACAACAACTTTGTCTGGCTCAATTTTGGCTTGGAGCCAAAAAATCATTTCTTCTTTCAATTTTCATAATTTTTCTTCGTTTTTTTTTTTGTGTGTGTGTGTCCTATCTATTCTATCTAGTCAGCTGAGTATTTTAATTTTATCATTTGAGTAACATTAATAAATAATAAAACAAAACAAAAAATTGGATATCTTTACACGCACACACATGTATGAATGTGATTTTAAATTTGTAAAAATACAAAAAATATTCAATTCATATTTTTCAACAATTTCAATTCAAGTGCTTGAAATCGGAATTTACCGGGTACCGCCGGTATTAGGCCTTAGAGTGCGTAATGAATTGATTAATGAATGTAAACGTGTGAACGTATTTATGCGTCTGTGTGTTTATGTGTGCCTCATAAATACACTGATAAATGCCTGTTCTCATAAATTCCTGTATAGCTCGTCGGTCGGTTGGCTTTCTCCTTCTCGCGTGTATTTTCTTTTTTTTTTGTTTTGGCGCTCGAACATAAATTATTTTGAAATAATTTCAGCACTGATTGCGTTCGTTTTGTTTCATTATGATTATTGCATTTTTTTTCCTTCTTGTGCTGTATTTTAGCTGATTTTTTTCGCATTAAATAATAAATTATAGAAGCAGTGATTCGGTTGAGTTTGAGGTGGCGCGCATACAATTGCCAAAAAATAAATCATTGAAGAAATATACTTGTAAATATTATTTTTTTTTGTTGCTTTATCATCGTTCGGATTGTATTTTTAACTGTGTTGAATATGCCTTTCGTAAAGAAGAAGCAAAAAGAGAAAGGTCTGCCTTAAAATATCCTTAGGATTTGAATTTGCTTCTTTGATTTAATATTAAATTAAGTGAAAGTAATTATTGCCTTTTTTTCTATACAAACGAATTTCATTCATCACAGTAATACTGCTGCTCTATCCACCCTATCTACATAAATAGCTTCAGAGAGTCATTTCGCACAATCATAGTTCCTAATGAACCCATATGCTGTAAAGGGGGAGACATTATCCAAAGAACATTTCATATTCAAAGGTCCTGCATGTTCATGTACATGAGGGGACACTTTGATTTGTAAATCAAGATTAATGATTTCCAGCAAAATGGGGTGGAAGGAAATGATAAAAGAACTGCATAGAATATATATGCTTGCGGTTTTATTTACATTCAATCACAATTATGAAAGCGGGTTTCAATGGTATCAAACACACTTCAGAAAAGATTTCCCATTCAGTATTAAAGCTTGTTAAATTCGAACTTTATGAATGTATGCAAGTGAGTGGAGCTCGCAAGTTGATGACTATTGCATTTCATTTTAAACATCGCTTTTTTACAGTTTCTTTTATTCTATTTTATTTATACGCAAGTTTTTGGTATTTTTCTAATTTCATTTTTGCATATTTGGTTGTTTTACGTTCAATTTTGAAAAAATGCTAGTTCAAATTCAATCAGACCAGATGGCAACAATATTTTTCCAACTGCCCGGAAAAATTGTTTTTTGCAAAAATTCTGAAATAAAAATGTCACCAGCAAACTGTGTGTTTCGCAAATTAAACATTTAACTAGAACGCTGACA